>JAQFZN010000286.1:0-36330 GCA_034687075.1 Geophilus carpophagus
CAATTTGGGCTAACTTGTTTGATAATAAAATTACGCACTTCTAAGTGCAGCTTCTATTATGGCCAATAACTGAGATAAGGGAAAGAAATGTTGTTTTTTCGACTTACGTAAAAGAAAAACAGAGAATTTGAACATTACAACTTGTATTTAAAATTGCAAATTCTCAACAGTATTATTTTTGGAAAAAGATTATTTTTCTCAGTATTATTTTCAATAGTAACAAGTTACAGTCGACCAATTTTTGAGCCAATTTCAGTTTACATATGAGTATGAAACTTGCATTGAATTCCAAATCTTTTTTTATTTCTTTTTCCTGCTCTGTATTCCAGCCTCGTTTCGTTTAGTTGTGACACAAAATGCAGCGTATCAAATGGAATACCTAAAAATATTGGGTCAAATACTTGTCTTGAGCATGCGCACTTATTATGTTTTTAAATGTCGGTCACGATACGACTGGGAAATTTCTCGTTTGTTTTCAAAATAAAAATAGACAGCTTTACCGAACGTTTAAATAATTGAGTATTTAGACAGGATATTAATAATTGTCTATGCATTTGTAGCTCATATTCAGATTATAATTGTACAATACGAATTAAAATTTAAAATTTAAAACAAAAGGTTCAACTTAAATCTAACTGCAACATCAAAAGATCCATTACCATCCTGCCATTACAAATTCCCAACAGAGGTTCGAATCGTGTCGAGCCTTAACTGCAAACAGCATCGAAATGATCTGATATAAGTCGTTTGAATATGTTAATTATCAACCTGTACGGCTTATTCAATCTATTACCACACGCCTGGGTGACAATTAAAGTTAGATTGTAAATAACATTACAACAAAGTCAAAAAAGACATTTTATTGATTTTTTATTTCTCTTTTACTTGTACGGTTGTTATTCAAACTCTTGACTTAAATTTGAATGTCGTGTAGTTATTTTCAGACATGTTGAGTTATTCACTATAGTTACGTCAGTTGTTAAGATCATTACCCAGACAATGGAATAGAATAAAATAAATATCAAACTCGAATCATAAATAAAACTAAGTAAGCATTAAATTTTTATGCGCCATTTCCCTTGTTATTTTAGCCAATAACAATTACTTTTACTGTGAAATAAAACTCTAGAAATGGCGGTTTGTTTCGAATCGGTAATTCTATGTTTTAACACCAGGTTGCTCATAGTAATTTGTAATTACATGAATGGTAATGCGGTTTCGTATTACAAATGATGCTAAATTACCTCAAACCCTTTTCTTGACTAATGTATAAATTATTCAAATGAATTTAAGTGTCTTCGCTTTTTTTTTCTTTATTTTTGCTTCGAGTTATTTTGAAATAACCGTTAAAAAAGCGCCGTAACAACATTGAGATTGATTTCCTTTCAAATTTAATGCTGTACACACATGCTTTGTATATATGCATATGTATAGGAATAGTGACAGTTGATTTTAGTAGAAATAGAAAGCGTTTCATGTTCGTGTCATATTAGTTGATTTTTCGTTTCGATTTGAAAAAAGTAAAAACTTTGCTTGCACAATCAAACAGAATAGTTGATCGCATCATACATGACACCTGAATTCAAAGAGCAGAAAAAAGAGCTGCTTCAAACAAAAAAGTTAGTGAAAAACGATGTATTGATTCCGAGGAAACAAGAATGAGGAATAAATTTTAATGTCGAGATATTTCCGGTAGCAAAACATGTCTTAAAGATGTGGAACAAGAAGATGGCGTACGATTTTATAAATATAAAATAATTGGTAAAAAAATAAAATTTTTAAAAATTAAAAAAATTTCAAATATATTCAAAAATTCTAAAAATTCTGTTCCAATTTTATTTTATATATTTATTTATATTTTTTACAATTCAGTATTTATTGATTATGTGACATTTTAATTGGAAAATTCTGCAGCATTAAAGTAAACAATCTCATTACTGTCATCTCCATTTACAAAACTTAAAAATGCAGCAAGATTATTTTATCATATTTATTTCATGACCCTGAATCTAAAACTAGATCTTTTAAAGATACCCGCATTGCCAATGCACTTACAGGTGGTCGAAAAATTCATGTGACAAGTAAAGATAACAATAAATTTTACTCAATCTTGTCTGGCATATTACTTTAAAGTAGCAGACAAATAAACTGTTTGTTTTGTAATATAACCTTATAAAAATTTACTAACGCGACATTAAAACACATATTAACATAATATAATACCACTCTCTAATATGTGTACGCGTAATTGAATGCATAATTCATTAACGAAAACCATAACTTGGAATTTACAAAATTTACAAAATTCCAGAAAAGATTTTGTAAGGAACATACACCAGGTTTTATAGTTACCCTATTTATACGAGATCAATACCATTGATTTTTATAAACAATTGTATCAAAAACTTACTACGCGAAAATAGTGAAAATCAAACACGATACTCGCGTCGATCTAAGTCGATCGAAAATGGCTGCCACCCATCACCCGCCAAAAACATTCCCATAAACAGCCAGAATTGTCGTTTCTATGAAAAGAGTTTATTTTGTTTTTGATGACGTTTTCACGTTGAGAAAAACATGTTTATAAAATTAAATAAGAACAATCATTTCGGTTTCTAATTTTTTCTATTTTTCTTGAGTTGAGTATCTCACAATCAGTTTTTTGATCGAATTTCTAGTGATTGCATTATTTGAATAACCAGAAATTTTCTAGATTGCGAAATTTATGGTAATGCAAACTCTGAATAATTTCTCTCATGTCAATCTCAACATTTGGGACTGGAGTATTAATTTTGTTTACCGACTTTATACTGAATATAATTGAACATTTCACTCATCACGTGATCTTACATTCAGATTGCAGACTTAGATATATAATAATGAGTAAACTTGTTAGCCAGAAGCTATAAGATAAGATATTCAATGTCAATTATACTCCCATCCTATTGGGGTTAATTTAGATTAAATTGAAGGGAAACGGACAACCGCAGAGAAAAATAGATTAGAAGAGAAATCCCTTTGGGTTATTATAGGGGGGGACATTGATGAGATAGCCAAGAGCTAGCATTCAAACAAAAACACCAACAGGTCAAAGACCACTGATTTCTTATTAGGTTTACAAACCAACTCCTTTTCAAGTTCACTAACTCCATAACAGAGCCTAACTCGACTCTCCAACGAAAAAAAACAAACCAAATTGCTGTTTTTACTAAAAAAAATCCTTCAAAATGATCGTATCATGTGAAAACTCAAGTAGGAAAAAACCCATGACTCGCAGGTAGTGTATATACTCATCGGGTTTTCCAACTTTTTCCCCTTCTATCGTGTTTGTACCCTCAAAAGCCATAAGTTATCTCGAAAAGTTTATATACTTGGTTTATTTTCTTGACAAAAGTCACTTAGATTGTTAAATAATGTGTGTAATAGTGTAATAACCTCAGAACTGAGTTAGCAGTGAGTGAAATATGAACAACTTAAGGTGGGAATAAAGGAAGAATATTTAAGATTGACTGCTGTTGCTGTAGCAACAGATGACAATGCCACAGCAATATGTTTTTTTTAATATTAAAGAATGAAAATGAAAAAGGAAGTTGGTTTTTCTTGTAGGTTCAGGTTACTGACCTCATCACGTGTGTCAGTTGCTTCCGTTCTAGCTCATATCAATTTAATAAAGACTAAAGGTAAAAGTGTTGTGATGTTTTCAAATCAACTTACCTGCATTATTGATGTATTGCGCTTTTTTAACTGGAAAAGAAAATAAATAGAATTAGAAATTTTATAATTTAAAATATATAATTATTTAATTATTTATTAAACTATGTTTACTCTGTGTAGAAAATAAAAATGTTTTAGAGATAATATTTTTCGAATAGAATTTTTGTTTTGCTTATGCAATTTAAATCTAGTTTGCATATTATTTAATCTTTTGTTGGTGTTTTAATAATTCTCGGTTGAGGAATTAATTTTACAGAGATGAATATATTTCTAAGTAATAAACATATATTCTGTGGATGATTTGATGATTTGTATGCAAAGCAATGATCAAGCAAATCAGTTTCCGCATCTTACCGCAATGTTTACATACCGAATTTCCACTTTAAAACATTTCCATACAAATAAAAAGCAATTCAATAATAACAACATGGTTTTATGACATTTCAAATTCGTGTTTAGACTTTTTATATACTTGTTATTCAGAAATTTGTTAAGAAAATTTACATTTCTTGACATATTTGTGTGAAAAACACGACAACTGTAAACATTTTCCCCTCTAATTTTTCTATTCACATTAATATTTCATAACGTTAATACAATATACTATTTCTGTCTGTTGAAAGCATAAAAAAGACATAACCCCTGCAATTCAAGATGGCACCTGCTAATGCTGTATAAATATTGAAACACTGACCCGAATTTAATTTATTACCATGACTCAAATAAAGAGTGCTTTTCTTATTAGATATTTTTAGTTTTTAATATTTTACCGAATAAAATAATAAAAAAATCAATAAAATTATAACTATCCAACAATTTGTGATTACTTTCTTTAATTAATTAATTAATTAATTAATTAATCATAAATTAGTAATTTAAAATAAAAAATAAAAAAGGGGAAATTTTTAAGTTTTCTCAATTTTAATCATCAAAAAATAATTAAAGTTATATTTAAAAAAATATAAAAAAATATTGAACAATATCCCACATTATCATGTAATAAAAATATGAACTCAAGGTCAGTTTTTATCATTTTTTATATTTTTATTTTTATACGTTATCCATTGAATAACAGCAGGTGTGCAAATTAGACTGAACATCTATTCATGATAAGAAAACAACACCTGTTCTTTTCAAGCAACCAATTTAACCAACTTGAAAATACACGTTAAATAGTTTAATAAACCCTTAATATTTATTCCCACTATACACCCCAGTTGCTACGTCACAGACGCGTCAAATTCACGTCAAGATTGCCTCCTCAAGGCCATGCACGGAAGCCGAACTAAGAAAATCTCAGGCGGTCAATTTGTGTCTTCGCGATTTCCCTGAGTAAGTAAAAGACCAACAAAACACGTCATTAAGCGCAGCTCCCGGTGACGTGTTGCAAAGGTGAATTACTTCCTCAAACGGGAATACTACTTCCTTCTACGCAAGCATCCCTGGGTGATAATAGAAGACCCCTACGAGTGCCCACAACTCCCCGCATTTAGCTAGAAAAGCTTGCAAATTGCTCACCCGTCACACACAGCAATGACATGGTCCCTCGGACGTGTCGAATCGAGTGACGTGTTACATGACGGCGCGAGTCTTGTTTCTCATCCAGCCACGTTAGACGAGGCTCGTGACGACGCCATTGCACTTTGCGCCCGAGCAGGGCGCCATCTTGAACGTCGTATTTTCATATCGTGACGTCAACGAGATCCTAACATCTGGGAATGGATGCGGTAAAGTTGATTTCGGTTATAGGGTGTAGTTGCTTTCTATTGATTGTGGTGTTGTGATGATGTCATATGACGTAAACCAATTGTGACACGATTCGTGACTGGTGTTTGTTGATTGTGTAGAAAGAAAAAAGGAATGGTTAAGTGAAAAAAGTAAATGTCTAATCAAAGATGTAGGATGTGGTTTACCAGTTGTCAAACTCAGAAAATAAGATTTGGTCTTGTGTTTTTTTTTTGTTTAAGAAATAAATTCAATAAATAAAAAGTTTTCTGCGCGTGTTCTGCTTTAGTTTCCACGCTCACGCGAACATGAAAATTGGAAGAGAAAAATTTCGAATTTTAGGTTACAGAATTTAAATTACGTTTGTTAATGGATTAATTTCAAGTGAAATTGAATTATTCTTAAAATGCTTTTGTAAAATGAGTTAGAATGTGATTTAATTTGAGAAGGGATTATTTTGAAATGATTTAAAAATGAGATTTGCGGATGAGTATTAACAGGATTTATGGTCTGATTACTTTTGCTAACCGGAAACAGTTTTATTATTTTTTTTTCGTAGCGTATTGATTTAACATAATAAATATATTAATAACAAAGTAATTTTATAAGACTAAACAGTAATAATAATACGTGGAAATTGCATATCATTAGTGTGCAGTTGAAATTTAATTTCCACGAATAAAAAACTAATTGGGTTACGTTACCATGATTAAATTAAAGCATACAATACATGATATCATTTAAGCTAGGTCTTCTTTAAGGAACCTTTAGCAATTTTCATTTTCAACTACAGTGATATTAAAATCATTTATAAGTTCTGTGACCCTTAAAAATGTAATTAATAAACAGATAAACTTAAAGAAATCTTAAAGGAGCATCAATGCAACTTTAAGAAACAAAACATAAACATTGTAATAATTTATTTGTTATTGACTAAACTAAACTGTCAGATTCGCTTTGTGTGCAATAAAAACGAAAATTATGTTTATCATAATTCAAAAGAAAGTATTTCATTTGTTTATGCGCTTTAAAACCACTTTAATGGCCGCCTTTATTTATTTACTTCACACGCCATCTAGTGATTGATAAGTAAAAGACTTAAGAAGTCTTTCTTTGGTTAAAGTACTGTAATAAATATTGAAAATTCAACAAAAAAAGCATAAAGATTTTATAAAATAAGCGTAGTGAACAAAATGTTACATAATTTATTTCTTCAGCTCATAGTTTTTACAATTATTTAAATTCGCATTAGGTTACTCATTTCAAAATTTCAATTTCTTTTATCAATAATTATCCGCTTCAACAAACATTTTCTTTTCATTATGCCACTTGAGTAATCCAATATAACCAGATGTCAGCTAAAAATAAGCTTGGAAAAGGCTAAATTACCAATATTCAATAACTTTACAGATGATTACAACCGTATTAATGATACAATAAAATATCATTCAATTGATACTTTGAATTTTCACTAATCGTACATTTTAGAAATTACACCCTCATGTTTCTTCAAAACATGATGGCGGACGAGTTTTAGTGAAGGACCTAAAAATAAAAGAAAAAAAAAATTACTAGAAATTTTCTTGTGTATTTATCGACAAAAGAAGCATCAATGACGATCTTTCAAGTATTTTAATCTAGTTCCATGAGCAAAGTTAATTAACATTTTCTCTCGTGCAAAAACATTTAGAAGATAAACTGTTTCCAATATTGCAGAACAAATTAAAAAAGAAAAAAGAAAAAAAGAAATGTTATTTCCTGAAATTATACTACTTACAAACTGAATAACCATAAGAAATTGCCGACACCTGTTCTTTCTCCTTTTTACATCCGAGCGTATGTGAAATTTGCTAATTTCATTAAACTACGTGCCATTACTGTTTAGTATCAGTAAAAACAAATACGCTATGGCTACCGTAGTTTCTTATTTCTTACCAATTTCTCCTCCTGGTATACTGAAATCTTTCGGTAAAATAGTCCATTTTTGTATTTTTTGAGCGTTGGATATAGCTATGGTAGAATTGTATTCATTGACAGCTTTTTCCATTGCTTTGAACACTGCAGGGTCTTTGGTATTGACAATTTCACTCACAGTTTTAGCTGTACTGCCAACACTTTTACACCAACTAACAGCATCTGGTGTTAAATCGTCTAAGGGTTGTAATGTATCCAAGTCAATTTGACACTAAAATCAATATCAAAGTTATTATTATTATTATTTGAAAAATCAATTCGGAAATAAGCTAAATATTAAATATTACCTTTAAAGTTAATAATAAACTTAAATATTTTTTTTGATCTCCAATAACCATGCAATTGTTAATGATCGGTATAAGTTTTTTAATGGCGTTTTCAATCGGTATTGGTGCTACATTTTCGCCTCCAGATGTCACTAATAATTCTTTTAAAAAAGAGAAATTAAATTAATAGAAATAAATTTTAGTAAATTACAATTGAAAATACCTTTAATTCTTCCAGTTATATATAAAAAAAAATCTTTATCTAAATAGCCAATATCTCCAGAATGGAACCAGCCATCGTCTCTAAGAGCTTCATTCGTTTTATCAGGAAGATTCAGATACCCCATAAACAAATTTCTACCTTTAAGCATCACCTGTTGTGTATAAAAATCAATTTTTACTTATAATTTAAGTCTGAAATATATTTTACCTCTCCTCGTCCAATTTCATCAGGCTTATCAATCTTAACTTGAAATTCCTGTATCATTCGACCCACACTTCCGGCACGCCAATCGCTGGTCAAATGAATACTGTGGGGACCTAGAAAAATTGATCACAACATAATGTTTTATAAGACGTTTATTGAATAATGATAATACCAGATGTCTCACTGAGTCCATAGCATTCAGTGATAAGAATATCGAGACTGAGAAAGTAATCTAAAATATCTTTAGATAAGGGAGCGCCGCCACAAATTGTCACATCACATCGTTGCAAACCCATCTGTCTTCGTACTTTGTGCAATACCAATGATTTAGCTAAACCAATTTGTGTTGGAAAAATCCATTGACTTTAGAGAAAATAATTATTTATTTATTTATTTATTTGAATATTTATTCATTCAGGGATGGGGAGAATTCGGAAATCCAATACAGTTGTGAATGAGTTTAACATCAATTCTGACGTTTTTAGCATTCACAAGTGCACTGGATATCCGAATTCCTCTATCTCTTAAAATAAAACATTACTTTTGTGCTTTTTTTGCGTGATAATTAATCGCTTGGGTTCTAGCCCAAGAAAAAACACGTTTTTTTGTAGGTGGCAATTCAGCTTCAGATTCTTTTACTTTTTCGTACATTTTTTCCCACACTCTCGGTACAGCAACGAGAACGTGAGGTCGAGTTTCTCGTAACGTTTCTCCTAATTTTCCCTAAAGTAATTACATTCTCAGAAGAAATGTATTAAAAAGGAATTAAACTCACTTTCAGAGCATCAGGAGGGGCAAAAATAGTTCGGGCAGCAATTACCATAGAACCGAAAATGTCACCATTCTACAGTAAATAATACAAAAAATTGTAATTTATCAACTACATATTATTAAATAAATATATTATATTAAATATTCTAATTCTATTCTCTTACAAGAGCAGCGATGTGACTAAGAGGTAAATAGGACAACCGCACTTGCTTTGTCATGGAAAATTTCCATACGTTAAATGAAACATATTTACAGAAAAAAGTGATCTGAAAATTAGAATAAATCGAATTATATAAACTATTTAAATACTGCATAATACAACAGCTCAATACATTA
This sequence comes from Geophilus carpophagus, assembly GCA_034687075.1. Taxonomy (NCBI): domain Eukaryota; kingdom Metazoa; phylum Arthropoda; class Chilopoda; order Geophilomorpha; family Geophilidae; genus Geophilus; species Geophilus carpophagus. The sequence continues at coordinate 9,214 of JAQFZN010000286.1, forward strand.
TCATGCGTCAACATCACACCTTTAGCAGCTCCGACAGTTCCAGACTAAAAGAAAAAAAATTACAATTTAAGAGCATATAAATTCTGCACAAAATTTAAGAATTTCATTTGATTTAAATTTAAATGTACAGTAATTTATAATTTCAACAACATCAATTTATTAAGAAGGCTTCACTGCTTCGCTTGCAAGCATTGCACACAGCGATAAGCTGGTATTATATTGCCCAAACTAACCAACTAAGAACTAATGCTTCTTTACACTAAGCCATCACAAGAGCTTTTTCACGTAGTATATGGTTTCTTGTAGAATATATATATCAATAAATTACTTGCTTTATTTTATATTTATTTTAATTATTGATTTTTTTTATACTAACTGTGTAAACTAGACAACAACATTGATTTACGGCCAAACTTTTAATTCTTCTCTCTAATGTGTCATGTGACACAGATCTTCCAATCTGTATTAAATCCTCCCACTAGAAAATTGAATAAAAATAAGATGTGCGAAAAACCAATAACTTAAATCTTCTGATCAATACATACTGATAAGATATTTTCAATATTAGGTTTACCATCAAGTTGAATAATTGCTTTCAAATTAGGCATTTTCACCCAAAAAGGTAAAATTTTCTTAAGATAGTCATCATTTTCAACAAGAAGGATGTTAGCTTCTGAGTCTTGAAGGCAATGAAAACAAGCATCAGGTGAATTTGTTGTGTAAATTCCAACACCAACTCCCCTAAGAGAGAAACAAACATAAAAAAAAAATATTTCCACTCCATTTTCATATCTACCCAGCCCAAATAGCACCAAGAAAGCCAATAAACCACTCAGGACAGTTGTAACTCAATATACACACTGCTTTAAATGGTTCTAACCCTAACTGTAGTTCATATTTCTCATTAATTAATCTTATTAAATACATTTTTAAATATTTTTATACCTTAAGATATCCTTTTGCTGCTGCTCTTACATCAGATAAATATTGAGCGTATGTCCATTCCTCCCATTTTTCATTTCTTTTAACACTTAGAGCTATTCTATCTGGATATAAGTTTACAATTTTTCTTAATAATGATATAATAGATACTGGTGGCCATCTTGCTTCACTGTCTGGACTAATTTGTATTTGTACAGCATCATCAATTTTCCATGTTTTCTTTTTATCTGTAATTCTCACATAATCTGGACCTAAATAGTTCAATTTTTCTTTTATTTTTATCTTATCTTTAATTATATTTATTTTAATTCATATCTAAAGTAATAATAATAATAATTTACCTTCTTGATGTGGTGGTGTGAAGGAATCAACAAATTTTTCAGCTATAATTTGCTGTACTCTTTCTTGAGTTTTCATTGAATATAAAATATTCTGTTTATATAAATTTATATTATGTATTTGAATTATGTAATTTGTAAATTATAATTTAAGTATTTCTGTATCTTAATTAAATTAATCCCTATTCTTACTCCACTAACGAATTTATAAACTGATTCAAAACATTCTTCAAAGTGTAAAAAAATTAAACCTAAACTGAATTTTTTACCTGATATTGAAAAAAGCCTAAGGTCTGTTGAATTCTTTGTGATTCTAACTGAAATAAGATTAAATGCAATATAAAATTCAAACTCTGGTTGAGATTGTAATCAAATGACATCCAATATGTTCCATCTTCTTGAATTTCTCAGCCTATTTTGATAAGAACAAGAAAAGTCAAACAAAGGATGTAATAATGCAACAACACACAATGGTGTGATATATAATATTTATTATTAAAAATCGTCATACAATATTACAATTTATCAGTTGCTTACAATAGAAACTTTTGAAAATTTTTAAAATAAAAATTCTACAGTTTATTTATAACTTCAATAAAATTATACATTGTACAATTCGTCGATTTCAGCCTTGTACTTGCTCATCACCACTAATCTCTTCAGCTTTAATGTTGGACCTGTACAAATTTCATTAAGATAAACAAATTAGAAAAAAAAAAAACGGCACTGATCACGCAACATGAGATATTTGTTAGTAGCTATTTTAGTTATTTCAATTAAAGATAGTTTTAAAACCAGTCTTTGTCAATAACTTAAAGAAACTTAATTAAATAAAACTGCTACTGACCAACGTAATAAATATAATATTCGCATTTCTTTTATTAGGAATGTGCATTGTTTTATTTTTAACTCGAGTTAATTTTCTAATTAAGTTTGAGCTTACATCTGCAATGTTTTAAGTGACCTGTGGCTTCCCCTTGAACTTGACCGAAATCATTTAACCTAACCGCCTTTTGTAAGGCAGAAGCACGAACATGGCACAAGCAAACAAACTCTGGGTATTTAAGAAACGGGGAAATGAGAATGGAATTTTTATCTCATTCTATGGTTATTTTTATTCATTTTAACCTCGTATTCATTCTAACAAAAATTACAAAACATGAATAAAAATAAAACTTGCTTAATGCAGTTGCATGCAGTTCATAATATTTTTAAATTTTTCGTTTTACTTCCTTGCAACACGAGTTTTGTGATAAGTTGATGCGTCGTTGCAAGACGCAATCACACAATGCATATAAATAGTCACAAAGTAATAACACAAACTTCTTATTTATGCGAATTTATAAATGCTTCTATTTTAACTAAGCTATTTCAATTCGCATTTTAAAATGTCTTTTTTTAATTCAGGAATATAATTTCTTCCCATCATAATGACTTCACAAAAGAGAGCGCTGGGCGTAGCAGAATTATGAACAGAAGACAAAAATGACTGTATAAATACTGATTGACCTCTCAGAGATCCTACATTGCCATCGCCATCATTTATTCTAAATTCTGAATAGCATCGCTGCCCCTTAGCTTTAACCCCACCCAAAGATCCTGGCCTGGAGGCCTGCCTTAGGATGTGGGTCATGCTCATACATATTTATTGTCAGGGTGGCCCTAGTATACATGGCAATCCCTTTTTTGAGACAAGGCATTGCTTACTTCACTTACTACGTTGAACTGCCAGTTTATTGTACTGTATGTACACAAGTTGCTTAATCAACAAATTAATTCTTAATATGACAGTAATCAATAGACACCGTGCAAACATTCGTATCATTTTTTGTTGCAAATGTTTGTAATTTAGAATTCTTTCATATAAAGATTCTAATTCTCGAACATTCATATTTAAAGATTTCTAATAGGACTTTCGAACGGTGTGAATCATGGCCGCCATTTCTTTTCAAACAAATCATTAAGTTTTTCTATTTTGTTCTGTTTTTAAGTAACAAAGTTTTTTCAAACTAATTTTATGGAGGAATTTTAATTAAATCACTAGTTGAAAATCCGTAGGAAAATACATACATGATTAGAATATTGAATATAAACAAACACCGCCATGTTTTTTTTTCACAACTATTCAAATGATTTTTATAAATTACTTGAAACTTATATGTATTATTCTCAGAGGCTAACTTGCACAATGTCGAACAAATCTTAATTTACGAAATGTTTTAAAAATTTTTAAAATAAAATTTCCAATTTGTAAGTTATAAACATTCCTTAGAAACGTTTGTAGTGCCTAATCAAATGACTAAACTCAATTGGAATTAAATTCAATTGATAGATATTACTATCACAGTGATTATCAACCATTTTTTCGTCACGGTACATTTTTAATAATTTTGGAAATTTGGCGGCACAACTTACTGACTTTGCTTGTGTATGCTTGTGTATGGATGTTTGCAGTGGCGGCACACTGGTTGAGAATCACTGTACTATCATGTCAATTGCAATTTCGTGGTACTGTAGTTTTACTCACCAAGTTCTCCTCCAGCTATAGTGAAATCTTTGCGAAGTATAACCCATTTTTGGACTTTTTGAGCATTAGATATTGCATCCTGATTCACTTTATTCATTCCTTCTTGAAAAGCTGCCATAATTTTTTCATCAGGTCCTTGAACGATATCAGTTACTGTTTTTGCATCACTGCCAACAGATTGACACCATTTTATAGATGATGGAAGCAATTCGTCCATAGGTTCTAGCGTTGTGGTGTTTATAAAACTCTGTACGTTCAAAAATTCAAAAAGAAACAATAATTAACCTTGTAATCAAAAATAAAACATTTTTATCATTTACTTTCACTGTAATCAGCATAGATAAAAATTTCCTTTTATCTCCAATAAGAACACAATTGCTCACAATAGGTAGATGAGTTTTAACTCTGTCTTCAATCGGAACTGGAGCAACATTTTCTCCACCAGCAGTTATAAGAAGTTCTAAATATAAAAAAATTGCATTAATAAAACAAAAATCAATATCATTTTCATTGTATAAACAAAGAAATAAACGTTTTGGTATTCAGCCAATCGCATAAAACTCAGTATATTTCTAGTTGTGCATTTTGGTTTTATTCTTCACATTTTTAGACATGACAATCGATATAACAACGCTTGAGTGGCTTGTAGAGTTCCTCTCCAGTCTGAGAACCCGGCCAAGGACAGTAAGATTGTTTTTGTAGATGATACAATTACTCTTAAAGAAGACAACCATCTATCTTAAGCTTTTTTTTGTTCGAGTAGAAAAAAATATGTATCGACGTCATCTTTGATGTTTAGTGTAGTTGATTTGGGAAAGTGATAAGTTCTCATAGGAGAATTTAGTACAAACCTTTAATACGTCCAGTGACATAAAGGAATTTATCGCTATCAAAGCGTCCAATATCTCCAGTTCGAAATAGACCATCATTTCCTATTGCTTCTTCGGTTTTCTCTTTCTGATTAAAATATCCCATAAGAATATTACGTCCACCAATGCAAATCTAGGAAATAAAAACATATTTAAAATTAGAAATAATTTATTTGAAAAAATTAGTTTAGTAATAAAAATTACCTCTCCATTGCCATCTGCATCAGGATTTTCAATTTTAATTTCTAATTCTGGTAATACTTTACCACAACTTCCAAACCTTCCTTCGGTATTTATTGCATGAGCTGTATAATATAAAAAATTACGTTGTATTAATTAAAAATGCAATAGAGCCACTTAAAATTAATTCCACAACACAAATTTGTTACAACATCCATTTATAATAATGGTGATGTATTTTAAAATTATGCTTCCATTTATTATGTCAACACTTTTCAGAGTTTGCAGCATTATTGGTTACAAATAGTAAAAATGCAATTTTTATGCATGATATAGTGGAAAATTGTGATTTGCTGCCTTATTTGTAGTTTTAATAAGTTTCCTTATTGTTATTTATTTATAAACCACATATACAACTATAACTATAATTTACATAACTAACTTGTAATTGAATTTCGGAAATTTTAATCAAGTACTAACCACAGCATTCGCTTAATCCATAAGTTTCAAATATTGTCACATTAAGACTTTGAAAAAAATCTAAAACTTCACGACTCAAAGGTGCAGCACCACTAGCACAAGTGATGACGTTATGAAATCCCAACGCTTCCCTGACTTTTTTCAAAACTGTTCTATTTGCCAATTGAAATAATACATAGGATGATGAAACACTAAAAAAAAATGAATAACTTTGAATTAAAATAAAAATATTTATTTTTAAATTCAAAAATTCAATTACCTATTTTCTTTAGAATTATAATGTGAAAGTGCTGTGCTTCTAGCCCAAGTAAACAGAGATTTTTTAATAGTTTTCATTGAATTTTCCGCTTCTAGAATTTTTTCATAGATTTTTTCGTATACGCGAGGAACTCCTAAAAAGCGAGTTGGTTTAACTTCTTGAAGATAATCGACTAAACTCCCTTTAAGCACTTCTGGCGGTGCAAAATATAGTTCAACCGCACCTCCTATTCCCATATAAATATCTACTATCTAGAAATTAAAACAAATTCTTTTCATTTCTAGTTCATCATAACAAAAACATGTTCATAAATTATAAATTACCTGAGCTGCTACATGACTTAAAGGCAAATAGGAGACAAGTTTATCTCTACCTGGAATTATTTTTATTGCTTCGTTTAATTTTTTTGATACAAATGAATACTATAGTTTATTTTAAAAAAAATAAAAAAAATTAATAAAAATCTCAAAATAATTCAAATTCTTTTAGATTTAGACATACAGTATCATGACAAAGCATTACTCCTTTTGGAACACCAGTTGTACCAGACTAAAAAATAAAAATAAAATATTTATTTTTCAAAACACGCTTTTCTCATTTTTTGCTTACAGTGTAAACTAGGGAACAACACTGATTGATCGCAATGCTTTTAATCCTCTTTTCGAGCACTTGATACGGCAAAGAACGTCCTATTTTCAAAAGTTCATCCCACTAAAAAAAGAAAAAATAACATAAATTAAATTTATTTCTATTAGAACTAAGTCAAACCATTCATTAATTTTTTTCAAAAAAAACGAAAAACTCACGGAAAGCACATCACGTTCATTGGGTTCGCCGGTATATTGCACAATAGCCTTCAGAAAAGGTAATCGATGACGAACTTCAAGAATTTTATTTAATTGATTTTCATTTTCAACTACTGCAATACGTGCTTTCGAATCATTTAAAATATACCAACATGCCTCGGGTGAATTTGTGGTATAAATTCCAGTTCCGAAACCTCTATAAATAGAAAGAAGAAAAAAATTGTGTTATGAATGGAAATAGATCATTTTTTATTTTATTTTAAATTATACCCTGCAAACGAGGCAGCCAAATTGGAAACGACCCATTCAGGTGCATTAAAGCCAAGAATTGCCACTGAAGTAAATGGTTCGAGCCCCAACTGGAAAAAAAAAATAAAATTAATTTGTACATTCGCTTTTGGTGTTTGTTATCAACAAGAATTTACGGTAATTCTTGTTTCAATTTTCCTTTAAAATTCTATAGAAAAGAATGATTTGCATCTTCCTTTGTTTTAGTACAAGTTTTACAACTGATTTAATGATATTGTCAATTTAGATGTAAATAAAGATTAATATATATAAAAAAAAGAAATCGGTGCATAAGTACTAATATCAAAATTTGATTTAATCAGTATTAATTTCAACTTGAGGATTTTAAACTTTATCATTTTAGATTCTAAGAAAAATCAGGAGGAAAAAAATGTACTTTAATTGAATTAATTTTAATTTCATATTTTATTTCAATTTTAAAATTGTTGATTCAAAATTAAAATTAAATAATATAATGGAATTTTTCCTCGATAAAATTACATCATCATTTTCCCATCTGTACATTATCATACGTTACAATGCACAAACAAAAACAAAAATTTGATGATCAGAACAAAAATTGTTTGATTTTTCATCTTTTATATATAAGTACTTGTAAAACCTTGTGATTTACGAGTGCCATATGTGTGGATTTGTTATCAGCTTTCAACTGCAATCTTATCAACAATCCCATAATAAAGGAGTACTCGAAAAAGCACTGAACAAATCTTTCCGAAAAAAAAGATAAAATAAAAATTTAACTAGTTAAAATTACCTTAATAAATGCTTTAGCAGCAATGCATATTTCTTCCCAATACTGAGTGTAGGTCCATTTTAACCATTTTCCATCTCTTTTGATCGCTAGTGCTCCGTTGTTTGGAAATTTATCCACAGTGTTTCGTAAATACGATATAATAGATAACGGTTTTTCGGAATCGGGTGTACATTGGATTTTTCTCGCTGAGTCTGGTAACCAGCAGCAGATAGAATCACTTGGAATTATATAATCAGGACCTAATAATAATAAAAATAATTTTGTTTATTTTTATATTTTTATGTAGATAAAACAGATCAAAAGTTTCAAATAAAACCGACATTATATGATAAGTCTATATAAGATGTTGTGTGTGAATTAAAAAATTTATTAAAGATTATTTTATTTCATTGATACAAAAAGAAAATAAAATTTTGTTTCGTATTAAGATCGGTTCGCTTTTTAACCGAACATTTTTCAAGCCAAATTGATTTGCTTTTGAGACATATCGGTTCGTTGTTTAACTAACATTTTCGGGCCCGATCGGTTCGCTTTTTTATTCGAACATTTTTGGCAAGACCGGTTCGCTTTTTTAACCGAACATTTTTGTCATAGACCGGTTAATTTTAACCGAATATTTTTCGAATTTCAGTAGAATTTAGAATCAATTCAAAATTTTCTATTAATTTAGGTTAAGAAAAAATTGACCGGAACTAATCCTAACATAACCTTCACTTAAGTTCTTTTTCACAAATTTATTTGTAGTTGTTTATGTAAATATGGAAGCCTATTTGCCTATTTTTGCTTTCATCCATTGAAACTTTTTAAATAGAATTGAAAGGATGTTATGCATGTAGGATGTGAAACAAACATGGGACTATTCAAATATTCAAACATGTCCGCGTGTTTGTTCACGAAATGTTTGACAAACATTTTAAAACTTTCTTATTATTTTTAAATAAATAAATAAAAGGTGGATTTTTTCTAAAATAATATTATGAGAATAGAAAATAATAATATAGAATTATAATTTAATATATACAATTATTATATTCAGCCAAACAGCTGTGCTATTATAAACTATATAATATTTATGACATTAATAAATTTGCAGTTTAATTTTTTATATGCTTAGTTTAATTAATGTAATATTGATTTAGTTCTTGATATTAAATAATTAATAAGATATCAACATTATAATAAAATTGATATATTCAATAACCATATCCTAAATCTCAATGTTCAATTTAAAAGTTATTTTTAAATAAAATGTTATCTATTTAAGAAAAACCCAACCTCTTGAGTAATGAACATGCAACAACAAAAATAAGGTCAAATTCTCACGTGTTTTTCACGTAACCCTATGGACTTTAAAACATTCTTTTTTTAAAAAAAAAAGATTAAAAATTAAAAAAAAAATTATAATTCTTTTTTCAAAAGTGTAATTTAGTGCCAATTTATTGTAATCTTTCGTTAGAAATAAATAAGAATTGATTTAATTAATTTATATCGATAACTACTTTTCTAATTCATAATTTAATTCTTACTTCACTCTATATATTTAAATATTCAGGTGCCATTTCCATTCATTGAGAAATTCACAATAAAATCACCTGATAACATCCATAAAATAATATAATACCAACGTCTGTATTTTTGAAATAAGCACAATAAACATATTTTTACATAAAAATTTTCTTCCCACACAAAATTAAGATTATCCAATATAAATAAACTCAAAATGTCATTATTATAATTAAATTTTCATTATATGGAATTAAAATACTGTAATATTCCCTGCTAATGAGAAAATACTAATTAATATTTAAGTAAGTCAACATTTTTCTTAATTGTGGATTATTTTGAATTGTTTTAAATATTATAAAATTTCATATGTAAAAATATAAACAAAAATAATAACAAAGAGATAGATATAAAATAATAACTTAAACATAAAAGATATATATTTTCAAACAATTTAGAATTTAACATCCGTATTTTTCGATTCTTCTCATATTTTTTGAGTAACGTAATAACAAAAACATTCATTCTGACTCATATTATCGTGCATTACCTTCTTGGTGAGATGGAACAAATTTATCTTCATATCTCGCAGCAATTAATTTCTCAACCATTTCTTTTCTTGCCTTATTTATATCATTATCCTTCGAAACATCTATTTTCAAATCATTTCCATTTGGTATAACCTCAGTTTGCGGATTAGGAGAAATCACGTGACCGTTTCCTGCAGATTGATTCACTTCTGATTTGCTCTCTTTTTCCTTCTGCGAATTCATAGTTTTCTTGTGTTTCCTTTTAGAATTCCGTACACTCCCACTCTTGACTGAATTCATCCTGAAATTACAAATTAATAATTAAGAAATCAATAAAAAATTATTTCAAATAAAATAAAATAAAATAATTACAAGTACAAATTACACTTTATTAAACTAAAAATAATTCAAAAATTAAATCATTTACAGACTGAATAAATAAAAACAGAAAATAATTTCCTGCTTTTTGTACTTACCATATGCCTAACAGATGCAGATCATCAGGTGATTTTTAGCACTAACCTAACATTGAATAATAGACAAGCTCAGACACAAAAAAATTCCTATCCTGACCCAGTTCAAATCAAATGTTGACGTTGACCTTGACCATAATTCGGTCCACAACAACTCGGTCACTGACCTCTTATTATTTCCGCGTTTACAAAATATTTCAACATAAATCAAATATATAAATCTATCATTTACTAACCTGAGTTTTGTTCTATCAGTGTTCGAAATGGCGTATAACCGATCCGAGCGAGACCACAAAGTGTTACTACGGATTGTAAATCGAGTAGAAGTGCTTTAAACTATTTACAGTTTTCCTCTTCTTTCTGATTGGTTCAGCGCCAGTGTGATCATGCAACGTCATGCAATCTGGTGATGTTAAGCTGCAATCAACATGATATCGACGCGTGATTGCATGGAACAAGTCTGCGGCACATTTTTTTATGTTTATTTATTTACTCTTTTGAACGATGAACGATGGTTCAAAATGTAGAAAAAGTGAGCAGACTTCATTTCATCATCCGATTACATTCAATTATACTTTTCCTCTTCTCGATTTGTTTCCTAAAATAAATAATCACATGTCATGTGTGTGTAAAATTGAAATTAATATTTAAAAATAAAAATTAATTGAAAAAATCAAAATATAAAATAATCAAAAAATTTAAAAATCTGAAATAAAAAATTGTTAATTAATTTTTTATTTCACTATGTTTATAAAATTCACTTATTTTTCTTTTAACAAAAATATGTCAAACAGATGGCAGAATAATGTAAACAATTTTTCTGTGCGTAAACATAACTTCAAACCTATATATAATCAGGAATTAGTACAACAACTGAAATTCAGTTCACTCAATTTAGAAAAGTGTATAAATATGATTTTGTAGTTGCTCTGTAACCAATATTTAACACATTAAATTTGTCTTGATTTAATCATCCATCAAATTAATTGAAAGTGTCAAATTATATCAAAAGCAACACTACTTTGAATCATGAAGGATCTAGTTTTTTTGCTGCTTTTTTTTAGTGTAATAGCAGTCAACACATTCTACTAAGACTCTACAGGGAACAGGTATTATATCAATATACCTGAAATAACTGAATTAAATAAAATGGTTGCTCACTTTGTAACCTCAGAGGTAAAGTAAAAAAAAGCTTAAAATAAAATATTAATTATTTACATAAATAATCATATTTTATTTTTATTTTGTTCGTATTTTTAAAATATTGTACTTATGTTAAGTAATTATAAAAGTTGGGTGTAGTTTCATATCTTAATCTTGATGGTTGAGAACATCAAATTGTTTGTTATTTGTATATTATAAGTTGTATTATGTTAACAGAATAATAGATAAAGAAAACTGTTAAAGTACTCAAGAATTTGTTCACATTTTATCTATATCGACATTAGATATACTAAACAGTAAAATACAAATGAAATTAATTGTCAAGATAAACTGAAAATCAGAATTAACTGATCAACTTTAGTAAGAAATCATTGCCTAATTTAAATGCCCAGTTTAAATTAAAACACACTTCGGTTATTCTTACACAAATTGATAGATCAGATTGATTAGAAACACCTGATTGAAAACAAAGAAAAATGAACTAAAACAACAATAATTTACAGGTGATTGGTGGTTTCACATAATAATTTTATTATCTTTCCTCGTGCCTTCGAGCTAGGAAATAAAAATAAGTGCAATTGCTTAAGATATATGACTCACGAGAGGAAATGAAGAAAATAAAACGAAAATCAGTTTATTTTATCGGAAATAAGCAAATTATAAAACTAATTTTTAGTTATGACACCAGATAGCGCCACAAAACAAACAAATTAACACTGACTTATAAAATCAATCATTTATATGATTTATGACTTATAAATTACAACTAGATAATAATGAAAAAAAACAATAATCTTTGAATACAAATAGAAATTAAAATCATTTTTTTATTGTCCTAAATTATTTTAATTTCAAATGTATCAAAGCATGAGAAAATAAAATGAGAAAATAAAATGAGTAAAATATTAGTTTTCGTATAAATTACATAGTAAATAGTTCAATACATCCTGTTGTTTATTATTCAAAAACGGCACATGTAAAACTTGATTGGTTAATGACCACCAGGTATTAAAAAAAAGAGGTCGAGTGAGGTCAAATTTATTACGTTTGCAGTCACATTAACATTAGAACTAAGATTAACTTATTGTAGATTTCATTCAGTGATATTGGACATGGCTTTTATTTCTGCAACTTTAGTACCAACAGATCACAAGTTGTACAAACACTTTACTAACTTCACACAAGTTTATTTGATAGGACCCGGTCAATTCTGCTATCCGAAAAATGGACCCTTAGTTGTAAAAACTCTGCAAAATTTCAAAGTGAAGGATGATGATGTTTATGTGGTTACTTTTCCAAAAACTGGTAAGATTTTAATATTTTGTTTGCTTTTCTTTATTTCATTACAATGGATATGAATAATTAATAAAATTTAAATACAGGAACAACTTGGATGCAAGAAATTGTTTACCTTATAATGAATAAGCTTGATTTTCAGAAGGCAAATACCACTATAAGAGATGAATTTTTTCCATATATTGAGTAAATATAAACTAAATTTAATTTTTAAAATAATAATTTTTATTATTTGTTTATTTTAAATAGTAATAATGCATGGGAAGTGCCTTTAGCTGATCAAATTGAAGTGGTCAATAACATGCCATCACCACGACTTATTAAATCCCACTTGAATTGCTCCTTTCTGCCACCAGATGCCAGTAATAAATGCAAGGTAAATGTTTAAAGATGAAATAGTGATAAAAGTTATTAAAACCAAACAAATTAAAATGAATATACGAATGATTACTGTAACACTTACATAGTTATTTCATCTAATTCCAGATAATATATTTGAGTAGAAATGTCAAAGATACGATCACATCATATTATCATTTCTGTTGCGCGGTTACATCAACTAAATTTCAAGGAAGTATTGATGATTTCTCTCATCTTTTTATGCAAAATAGAGGTAAAAGCTAAAAATTAGTAAATATTCGAAAAATAATTTAATAATTTAATATTCTTATGCTAGTTCCGTATGCTCCATACATTGCACATGTCAAAGACTTTTGAGATAATAAGCATAAAAACAACATTTATTTCACAACTTATGAGGAAATGCAAAGAGTTAATAATGCAAGTGAATATATTTAATTAGAAAAAATTCTAATGATTATTTTTACTTACCAGGATCAGGAAAAAATAATAGGAGAAGTGGCACAATTTTTAAATAAACCATTAAGTGAAAGAGAGATTAGAATGATTGCTGATCATTGCAAATTTGAGAAAATGAAAGAAAATCCTGCAGCGAATAAATCAAACTGGCGTGACATGCAGTTATTACATCTTGAAGAGTTTAAATTTATGAGAAAAGGTATATCAAATAATATAATACTACTAAAATAATAATAATAACAATAATAATAGCAAAGATGGGAAAATTCGGAATCCAGTACACTTGTGAATGATAGAAACGACAGCTCTTACGCTATTCTCATTCAAAACTCTACTGGGATTCACATTTTCTCCATTTTTGAAAACAGTACAAATAAGTTAAGAGTACTATTTTTTATTTCATAGGAACTGTAGGCAACTGGCAAAAGGAAATGAGTCCACAATTAGTTGATGAAATTGACAAATGGATAAAAGAAGAAACTACTAATAGTCTTGATTTAAGAGATATTCTCTAATTAATTATGGAATTATTACTGATGTAATTCTTTGACATTTAGACTCAATGCAATAAATAGTTGCGTAAATGTTTTGAATACTAAACTGGAAATAAAAATTTAACTTTAAAATCTTAAATTATATTTTAGAAATTTTAGAAAAAAGTTGATAAAATTTAAAAAATAAAAGTACAATCGGATGCTGCACTTATACGCTCAACTAACTGGTCCCAGGTCAAGGCTGAACTCAGCGTCATTGAGGATAATGACGCAAGGAGAATAATATATATAGACACAAAGAAAGACAAGTTTTTTACATGTAAATACACAACTTTCACTCACTCACTGATGTAAATGGTAATGGCTGATTTATATGCATCTTTAATACCTTTAGATCATAAGTTATACACACATTTCAAACAGTTTAGTCAGGCTTATGTGATTGGTCCTGATCAATTCTGTTATCCAAAAAATGGACCCGATATTGTGAAAAAGTTGCAGAATTTCCAAGTGAGAGATGATGATATTTATGTGGTAACTTTTCCAAAGACAGGTAATTTAATTGTTTATTAATTTAATTTATTTGATTGAAAAATGTTTTTTAGGAACAACATGGATGCAAGAAATTGTTTACTTGTTGATGAATAACCTTGACTTTAATAAAGCTAAAAATACTATTCGAGATGAAGTATTTCCCTATACTGAGTATAAAACTTTAATAATTTCCTTGTATTTGTTAAAAATAAGGAAAATCCGAAAACCCAGTACAGTTTTGAATGTGTTTTGTGTAATGGCCGACGTTTTAATCATTCACAAGTGAACTGGATATTCGAGTTTCCTCAACCGTAGTTAATAAGTTATTTTTTTTAATTTTTTAATTTTTCAACAGTATAAATGTATGGGAAGACCCATTACCCGATGCAATAGCTGACGCAAATAAATTACCATCACCAAGATTAATTAAATTTCACTTGAATTATTCATTTTTACCACCAGATGTCAAAGAAAAGTGCAAGGTGCATCACTCATTGAGTGTTTAGTGTATTTACAGCACCACTTTGCTAATAAAATCACAAACATTTTATAATATTTTTTTGCTATAAATTACAGATTATTTATGTCTGTCGAAATGTTAAGGACACAATTACATCTTATTATCACTTTAATCGTGGTATGACATCAACAAAATTTCAAGGAAGTATTGAAGATTTTGCTGATTTATTTATGGAAAATAAAGGCACAATTAATTTTATTAATTTTATTAATTTTATTAATTTTTGAAAATTTTGAAAATATTCATATAATTAATTTATGTTCAGTTCCATACACACCATATATTAAACACGTAAAAGAATTTTGGGATAAAAGGAGTAATTACAACGTTTATTTCACAACCTATGAAGAGATGCAAAGTGTAAATTTCAATTTTTTTAGACATTTAATTCATATTTATAAACATTTGGATTAATTTAATTAGTATCAAGAAAAAGTTATTGCAGAAGTGGCAAAATTTCTAAACATATTTCTAAACACAGAAGAGATCAAAATGGTTGCAGATCACTGCAAATTTGAAAAAATGAAGCACAACCCAGCAGTCAATAAATCACATTGGAGTGAAGAGGTTTATCTTAAAGATTTCCAATTTATGAGAAAAGGTTTATTTTAGATAAGAATTTATTTTAAAATAAAAAAATTTAAAAAATTGTTGTTTATTACAGGAATTGTTGGAGATTGGAAAAATGAAATGAGTTCTGAATTGATCAGCAAAATTGATAAATGGATAGATAAAGAAACAAGTGATGATCTAAATTTAAAAGATCTTTTAACGTATGGTGAAGTCAAGGTTTGACTTATAGATTATTTTTAGGTAATTATCACGTTGCTCAAACTATTCAAGTAAAAATATCAAAATTTATTTAGTTATTCTTATGTAATCTATGTAACTTCAATTAAAAAAACATTAAAGTTAAGATTATAAAATTTCTGTAAATAAAAGTATTTTGTCAAAGGAAGATTCACTCACATGGCGTGTGACGTTTTTGAAAAAAGGTGAAATATTATACATTTGAGCACATTTAAAAGCAGTTATCACATTATCCTGACCCAGTTCTAGAGGCAAAACCGCCATTTAATTTCAGCTCCTCTTCCCTTCACTCAGGTTATTATTAAAAAATGTGATCAGACCTAAAAAAAGATAAATAAATATAAAAAAAAGTCCTCTGGAGCAAAAATGCCACCCCAACTCCCTCATGTAGGTAGGCTACTGCTTTCACCCTATGATGTGTGTTTTGTTGAGTAAATAAAATTCCATAAGCCAAACTACTTGTCTCACAAGTAATTCAGTAATTGTGCTTCTCAAACCAAGACTTGATACTGTTGCAAAATTTTTACATCCTTGTGAAACATGCATGATAAATTCAAGCACATTTTAGAAGCAAAACATTTTAGATCGTTAAGCTTCTCTAAAACTTCCATTTAAGAAAGCATTAAACATTTTTGATGATTCTGAAATCTTAACTTGATTAGCATAAACTCTTTAAGCATTGTCTAAAATAAAGCACACATCGGACTTTCTATAGATTAGTGCCCATTAGGTACAATTTTAATTTTTATCTAATTGGGCTATTTATAATTCAGAAATCGTTCGTCGATTTGCAAATACGATTTGACCATCATCTAAAACAAAGCAAACATTTTTATTAATTTCTTCATTAAAAAAATAATAATTTGTTTGATATTCTTCAGGTAACAAGTTGGGCCTGAACTGAAGCTGTAAAATAAATATTTCTACCAAACTTTTCAAATTGACAAATATTTTACAAAAATGTATGTTTTCTTTCATTTTATTCATTGATTAAAGAATTAAATTAAAAAACATTACATTTAAATGATTTATTTGATTATACTGAAATACCAGTTATAATACCTAAAATGGATCCAATATTACAAAGTAATTTGAAAATAGAATAGATTTTCTCTTCTTGAATTTCTTCTCGAATGTTTGTAAAAATACATTAATGTATTGCCTTTGATATTCGACCAGCTCAAACGTATTGTTGTCCAATAATTAAAGTGATGTATATTGTTTCATAACACTGAAATTACCTTGTGAAATTAAGCTTGCAAGTACATGTTTTGTGCCATTTCGGCTGTTTAGACTGTCTTGCAAAGAGGCAATTTGCTCCACTCCATGAAAGGTAATCTTAATATAAGATTAGAAATGAAATTACTTTTCAAGAAAATATTAAATTTAAACTTTGCTCAATTCTACTTCTGACCTCTTTAGGACATACACATAATTTTAGGTCAGGAGGACATAGGATATTCTTTGTAATCCATCAAGAGGCTTTGCCTGCTGTTGATGCTACTGCATTCTACAGTGAGGTGTCAGTTAACCACAGGTAAGTGAGTGATAGAAACATGTGTTTGTGAAGGGTTTAGCTTCATCCAATCTAACTTGGTGTTCAGGTCTGGTGAGACTGCATTGATACATGTAAATGATGGAGAAACTAATATGATTCAGTTAAAAGGCTTTTATTGTATCTAGGAGATTTCTCTGTGTGCCCAGCATCTAATCATGGTGTCGGTGCTTCCCAACCATCTATCCATGACCGTTATTCTAGTAACAGCCATGATAGCCCAAACATTAAATCAAATTACAAGAAAAATTAAATTTCATTAAATTTTTCTTGAATCGAATTAACACGTTTCTACTACACATGATTTCTGTATCTCTTCTCCGATTTTGCTGTCTGAATTATAATTTACTACTAATTCAGTTAGATATTAATTTTCCTTGTTTATATAAACATGTTTATAAATAAATTTTTATATGGATTTAAATAAATACTATTACTTAAGTAACACAAATATTTTTGTGACTTGAAAAATTGATTTTTTATTCTGATATCTTTTCTCAATGTACAGAAACCTCATAATAAAATTGAAGATTAACAAACAGTTCATGTATCAGTGGCTTAAGTGTTTAGTTCACTACTTGTGACTTAAAGAATTTAATTTCAATTCCCAGTGTGGCTGTAAAAAAATTTTATAGCTGCTAGATGCAATCTACGTAAAATATAGTTAAACTATTTACATGAAACTATATACTGTGAGTAGATGCATTTGTGAATAATTCTAAACTTTAAAAATTTTTGTTCTCATCTTTGCACTAGAAGTGTTAGGATGGGGGCCCTGGCTAAGTGGCTCTGACAAATGGGAGGTGGGCTGGAAGGTGCGGGATAGATGATCGTGGATGTGAAGATAGTTTTAAGAACAAGCAATATAATGTTTATTTGTATAAATAACTTTATTCTCTTTTTACATAAATGTAAATATCAGAGAGCATGAATACATCATATGTGTTTTACATCGTTTCATCCTTGGGAATGAATGAACATTATATAACAAAAACATATAATACATATATTGTTTAGCTTGCTCACTTCGTGCAAGCAATATATTCATGCACTAATTTGCTAACAGTATTCATAAAAATCATTTTTAAATAATAAGCTGGTATTTTACAATACCACAGAAGGGGGAGGTAGGCTGGAAAAGGAGAAGGTGGGCTGGAAGGGGTTTATAGGAGGTGCTGGTAAGGTAGCAGAAGGGACAGAGAAAGAGAGCGAGGGTAAATGGGGCAAAAAGAGGAGGTGAAAAGGAGGAAGTAGTAGGAGAAGGTGGAGAGGCAAAATCAAAGAAAGGTCCTTTTTTAGACTATCTCTTGCTGATAGATTCAGTACAAATGTTAAGCTTATTTTTCCCGCCCAATAACTTAAAATATTTTTTAAATTTCCTCATATATGTACAATTTTAAATTACTTTATATAAAACAAATATATAAATATATACAAGAAAGAAATATTTAAATAATTAAGAAAATTGATACGAAATTATTAGAAAAGCAGTAGAATTGCCGTCTTTGCATTATATGGAATCACTATTGGCATCCTATTAAACAAATAAATGAAATGCAACGTAAATTTATCATATTATGTGCATTGTATGCAGTTCAAGTAATGTAAAATAAATATGAAATTTAACTTACAGTACTTAAGTTTAATAGTGACCGTTGTGCCGTAAAAAATTCCATACAAAACTAATATTAAACGAATAGACATTGAAACTTAACTGAATTTTAGTCATTGCGTTGTGCTGTGGCATAGGCTATGTTGCTTTTTGCCACCATAAAATGTAGAATAATTCTTTTTTAATTTTACTTAAAATAAATTTTTTCCTTACGATTCATAAAACAAATAAAAATTTTTATTGTATTTTTTAGTTTCAATTTTGTCACTAGATATCAGGAAGTTAGAATGGTGAGTGAAGAAAGACAGTCATCTATTGTATCTGTATCGATGACCTTACCTGAAATTAGCCGTTGATATGGTCATTTCAAAAACATGTTCCGCAAAGGAACTGGAAGAAATGGTTTGGCATTTATCGAGACAAGTTTCTGAAAGCCGGGAATTATTTGTGAAACATCTCCTTAATGGCGCTCGCAAATTAGGAATTGTTGTTTGCAGACATATACACACACTGATGTTAGAGTTGAGAAATTTGAATGCAAAAATAAAAATTGAGAAAGGTGATAAATTAGAAGACGAAGTCAATGATGGCGAAGGATGTAGTAGCGAAATATTGCGAGTCCAGAGAGGAGTTTTATATGATCGATTTAGCAAAATTTCGTTCCAAGCCGCCTTTTTGCGCATTTTAAAAGTGATTATTAAGCTGCGTGAAGCAGCACGGATGGTCTCTAAAAAAGCAAACAGTATAAGTAATTTTTGGTTAATTTTATTATTTTCTAACATGGTTTTAAATTTATTTTATTTTCTTTGTCAATTGAAGCTGAAGTTCAGCCTGTGGTAGAAACTGCAATGTTGGACGAAAATCAAGACAATAACACAGCAGCGTCGGCTGATGTAGCTGAATATACAACTGTTCTTGCTCTTGTAACCGCAACAGCAGCAAATACAGAAAAAGCAGCAGCAGCAGCAGCAGAAAGAGCAGAAAGAGCAGTAGCAAACGTAGCAGCAGCAGCAGAAAAAGCAGCAGAAGAAGCAAAAGCTGTAGCAAAAGCAGCAGAAGCTGTAGCAAGAGCAGCAGAACATGACGCAAAAGCAGCAGAAGCTGTAGCAAAAGCAGCAGAAGCTGTAGCAAGAGCAGCAGAACATGACGCAAAAGCAGCAGAAGCTGTAGCAAAAGCAGCAGAAGCTGTAGCAAAAGCAGCAGAAGCAGGAGTAGGAGTAGAAGAAGCTGCAAAATATGCAGAAGCAGCAGCAACATGTTCAGAAGCAGCAGCAAAATATGCAGAATCAGCAGCAACATGTTCAGAAGCAGCAGCAAAATACAAAGAAGCAGTAGCAAAAACAATAAAAATATTTACAGAAATAATAGAAGTAAATACAGAATTAATAGAAAGAGCTGCAGGACAACTAGAGACAACTGCAAAAGCAGCAGCAACAGCAGAAGCTGCAGTAGAAAGAGTAGAAACAGCAACATCAGCACCTGCAGCTGATGTTTCTATGGATGTGGAGTTTGTGACTTCTACACCAAATGAAGCCAATTTTGGCTCGCAAGAAGATCAGCAGCAGCAGCCCGTACCAAAAAGCGAACAACAAGCTGAGGCAGAAGATGTGCGTCAGCGGATGCCACGTTTGAGCTCTCAATTGGAGTTGTGTGAATTGTGGGAGAATTTGAGTTTGTGTCTGGTTGAGTTGGCTAACACACCAGATCATCATGATGTTCTGGTTCTGCAACCTCTAGTTGAATCGTTTTTTCTCGCGCACGCTTCAGCGGTTGATAAGGAAAGCGAGAAGAAGAGAGAGTCAAGAATGGAGACTCGTGAAAGTCAACTGTCACTTATTCATGAGGATATTGCTCGTTTGTCACTACTTCCTGTCGATGCTCAGGCTGCTGCATCAAGAGAATCACATGACATGATGATGATGGAGCAGTCACATGCTAATGTTAATTTGCCTCCTGACACATACAAATGTCTTAAATTTGCAGGTAATTTTTGATTTTGTTATTTGATTTTGTTAGCTTTAGGATCAAAACTGAGTATAATTCTATACTGTTTCTTGCAACGTTTTTATTTTTGAATTTATTTTAGAAACTCACCATACTGTACTGAATCAAATTCTACGTCAATCAACTACTCCCTTGGCCGACGGACCATTTGCAGTGTTGGTTGATTATGCATGGTTATTGGACTTTGACATCAAGACACGCTATTTCCGTCAAGAACTTGAACGTATGGACGAAGGAATTAATCGCGAAAATTTCGTCGTTGAAGTGCGAAGGGAACATGTTTTCGAGGACTCTTTCCGGGAATTGCATTGCTGGAGTTCCGAAGATTGGAAGAACCGTTTTTATATTGTATTTGAAGGAGAGGAAGGAGAAGATGCTGGAGGATTATTGCGGGAGTGGTACACTATAATTTCGAGAGAAATCTTCAATCCAATGTATGCTTTGTTTACTACTTCTCCTGGAGATCGTGTGATGTATATGATCAATTCGTCGTCGCGCTGCAATTCAAATCATCTCAGTTATTTTGAATTTGTCGGACGAGTTATCGCAAAAGCCGTTTATGATAATAAATTACTCGAATGTTATTTCACTAGGTCGTTTTATAAACATATTTTGGGCAAATCGGTCAAGTAATTGCAACATATTGTTATTAATATTATTATTATTATTATTATTATTATGGAAATTTGGGTATTTCTAACCCAATTTTATCTTTTTAGATATCAGGATATGGAAAGTGAAGATTATGAGTTTTATCAGGGATTGGTATTTTTATTGGAGCATGATATCAAAACCTTGGATTATGAAGTTACTTTTAGTACAGTGGTAAATTTAATAGAATAATTAATTTTTAAATTTCTAATTAATTTTGTTTTAAGGTACAAGAATTTGGAGTGACCGAAGTTCGAGATTTAAAACCAAACGGGAGAAATATTTTAGTTACTGAAGAAAATAAACATGAATATGTTCCATTTGTATGCCAGATGAAGATGACTGGTGCTATTAGCAAACAGTTGAATGCTTTCTTAAAAGGATTTTATGATCTTATACCGAAGCGGCTCATTTCCATTTTTAATGAGCAGGAGCTGGAATTGCTTATTTCCGGATTACCTGTGATCGATATTGATGATTTAAAATCAAATACTGAATATCATAAATATCAACTAAATTCTTTACAAGTTAGTATACTTTAACAAATATGTTTGAATTTTGATTTATTTTATATTTGGTTTGTAGATTCAGTGGTTTTGGAGATCTCTTAGATCATTTGATCAAGCAGATCGAGCTAAATTTCTCCAATTCGTTACAGGGACGTCCAGAGTGCCATTGCAAGGATTTGCAGCTTTGGAAGGCATGAATGGCACACAGAAATTTCAAATTCATAGAGATGATAGATCAACTGATCGATTACCGTCAGCTCATACTTGGTATTATCTTTTTTATTTTTAATTAACTATAAATTAATGTGAAATTATGTTTTATTATTATTATAGTTTCAATCAATTGGATTTACCGGCTTACGAAACTTATGACAAACTTCACTCAATGTTACTCAAGGCAATTCATGAGTGCTTCGAAGGCTTTGGATTTGCTTAACGAGGACGCAGAATATTTCCTTTCATTTTTGGTTGTGTTGTGGCATTCGCAATGTTGGAATATTGCTTTTGGCCGCCATAAAATACAGAATAAATTTTTTAAATATTTTACCCTTACAATTCAGAAATAAAAATAAATGTCTTTATTATATTCACAAATAATATGCTTGATATTGTTTGTAATAAGGATTAAATAAAACATTATATAAAAGAATTACAACATGCAAAATAAGACTCCTGCATACACATTTTAATCAATTTAAGACATAAGGGATCATTCAATAAGTATGTCATGCAAATAAGCACCATTTAAGTTCAAAATCGTTCTGGGTTTTTAATTTTACCCTTTATTATTTATTTTTATTATTTTAATTAATTAAAAAATAAAACCTTTTTGCTCTCATTTTCATCTCTTTTAATTTTTCCTTAAGTATTATTTTCTACCACACTGATGCACTATAATCAATGTTTTAAATATTTAATTAAGATTACACATTTTTAAAAAAAGGAATTACTAAAAAAAATTTCAGAATGTAGAAATATTTTTTTTATTTTATAAAAATTATTATAATGAAAAAAACACAAACAACCTGCAAACATTAAAATGATATTTTGCAAAAAAAAACAAATGAAAAAATATTACTTGGTTTATTTTGTTAGATTTATTATTTTCATTTTTTGATCAGGTTTTCCATTTTGCAAACTCCAGTTTCGATTAGGCAAAACGGGATTAGGCGAAATGGGATTGACCGCTTTGCCTAAAAAAATAACTAAAAATTTTTAGGCGAAACGGGATTAGGCAAAACGGGCCTACAGCTGCAAAAAATGCCTTTTTTTGTACCCCCTCCCCCCATGTCACACAATTGTCACTAAATTTAGAGAACCCCCTCCCCCCATGTCACGTCACTTACACAAAAAGTCAGCACCAATTACCTAGGGGGGAAGGGGATTGACAGTTTTTGAGAGTCACAGTGTGACTGTCACAAAAACTCTCGACCTCCCTTCCCCTTATGTCACATTTGGTCACGCTCTATGGTACACCCCCTCCCCCTAATGCGTGACATACTTATTTAATGATCCCTAAATATAAAACTAGTATAAACTTATAAGCACAAAATTAAATTGTAAACATGAAATTAATACTTAGTCAAATTAAATTTACTGTTCATTTGAAGAAATAACAGAACTGTTAGGGACTAAACTTCAATAACACTGATGCACATACTGTACACTTGAGTGTTGATCAAACTGCCATTCGTTTATTCATGCGTGTGCAATCAACTACAAACTTCCTAGTGGCAAGGGATGTAACGTAAGATATTTATTTTCATACTAACTGATCTCTCACAGAACATCTGCGAGCTAGTTTAGCTTGATATGGTACTATCTTTATTTTTAATATGACCGTCACTCGCAATTCTGCCAGGTTTGAGCATGGCAGGGAAGCAAGGGAGACAGAGCATAATAACAAATCACGCTAAAACCAGGTTCGAGATTGGTAAACACTATTTATTTACCACATACTCGTTCTGCCAACTCAGCTGACCACTATCATACCGTCGACTGAACGACGTCGCTCTGTGTCGGCAACCGAGACGTGATACACGGTTGCACTGGAATAATATCTATCCCTGCATGAAATGCAGGGGCTAGACCATTAGTTAGGTGCTGAAGGGTACAGGACTTGTCGGGGAATCCCGGCAAGCCTGTGCCCAGTGGGCGAGACTGGCTTTCCTTAGGTTAGTCATCTGGTGGCTCGTAAGGGCCTCAGATGGTGTTACCTGGTTGATGGTCAGCATCAGACTAACTCTGTCTTAGCAGAGTGCACATCAAGAGGAGGGGCCAATCAGAGAAGTGCCCTAATTGGACTACAACTCTTAGCCATGGAGCTTTTTTCTACCCCTCGTGACCCCCATCGTGCCGGTGGTACGGTGGGCGGTCACACTAATTATGACAATAGACACAAATTTTATTAAAATCTCTTTGTAAACATGTTTGTAATATTTGTTTGAATTTCTTTTAAATTTGATTGGTTTCTATTTCAATTCTACACTTAACACTATTGCTATTATTGTAAACTGTATGAAAAGTTTTATGTTGCATTCATTTTTCAAATTTTATTTTCCATAATCAAAAAATGTAACTGAATTAAAAAAAGATTTAATTTATTTAATATGTTTAAAAAGAGACTCAAAATCATAATAAGCTAAATAAACATTTTTTTATTTAATACAAAAGCAAAATAACAAACAGAAATAAACTGATTTAAAATTTGGCAGTAAAACCGTACAGATCAGGGTCTGTGAATGAGGAGCACGGAATTATTTTCTTTGCTCAAGGATATCAAACTCAGTTCTGGTTCGTATTAGTCCTGCTCACTTATAATCTAAGGCAGTGATTCCCAAAGTGGGCGCTACAACCCCCTGGTGGGCGGTGATGGCCACAGGTGCATTTGGGGGGTGATGAATAACTGTAAGAGGGCAGTGAAAGCATAAAAGAAAGAAGAGAAAATTTAGAAAAATTGATTTATGTATTCCGCTCATAACGCTTAATTTTTCTTTGAACAATGTACTGGACGTTCTCTCAGTTCCTGCATACTCCCTCACTTGCAATGAGGTATGTGCAATCGTGCACTGCTACTGTTCATGTGGTGCCACTGAATGTTTCTAATTTACACCTTTTTTTTACTATATTTTATGAAAAAGGTAGAAACATTAATACATATATCTTTCTATTTAATTGCTATTAAAATTTAAAAAAAATTAATTTCCAGGGGGCGCTGAGTAATATTTTTTCTGGAAAGGGGCGGTAGGCCAAAAAAGTTTGGGAACTACTGTTTTAGATCCTATAAGTAACTAAATGACATTACTTAAGCTTAAAAATATATTCTTATTTAAAGTTTATTCCTTTAGTATATTAATCAGGAATGCCGAGTCATAATAACTGTGCCGTAGCTAATGCAAAAACCGAGGAAGAGACAACCTATCGTACTATTGCTTCCCAAAGAATCCACTGATCAGAGCAAAATGGATGCACTGTTGCAAACGAGCGAACAAGATTAATACTGCAAATGCATGCATTTGTTCAGTTCATTTTTGTCCAACAGATTACATACATGATTTGCGAAATAAACTGTTGCAAAAAACACCACTCTTCAAAAAATTGAAGAAAGAAGCAGTTCCAACCATTAAACTAGGAAAAGAAGAAACAGAACATTGGGCACAAGACTTGTTTGCTAGAGGTGCAATGCCAGAACAGGTGACAGAACCACAGCGAGCAGAAAGGTGTATTCGTAGAAACATTCAAAATTATTTATTTAATAATTAGAATGTTTTTAATATTTTAGCCACAGTAATAGGCAATATAAGATCATAAATCTATAAATAAATTTATGGCATTTGGCATTTTAAATAATATAAATTAAATAAAGTAAATGTTCTCAAGTCTACCATAGTAGTAGTATATTGTGGTTAAACTAATAAAACACAAAAGTTGTAAAATAAAATCAAAAATAATTAATTTTTTATAGAAAAAGGTATGGGACTATACTAAATCTGATGCCTAGAATCTGTTTCTAGCATCAGAAAATAAAATTTTTTTAAAATTTTAATTATTATTTTTTTGCCTCCTTAGACAATTGAATATAAATAAAAAAAAATTTTAAATAGTTGAAAATAACTGAAATTAACAGGAAAAGTTATTAGATATACTAACTAAAGGTCCCTAAAGTTGAATTTCATATAAAAATAATAGTTAAACAACTAAAAATATGGTTAATGGGTAATGGTCACAATGTTGAATGTCCACAAGGCTACTGTAGTAGCAGGAAATGGCAAATGTTTTAATAAAATCAAAAATTATTTTATTTTTAAAAATAAAGTAAACAATCATAGTAAATCTGATGTCCAGATTTCATTTCTGGCATCAGAATTACCACAAAAATATTGATTATTTCAGTGTTTTTAATTAAAGTGTTTTTAATTAAAGGCTACCGTAGTAGTACATGTATATTGTGGCAAAACTGATGAAAGGCAAAAAATGTATATAAATCAAAAATTATTCAATTTTAAAAAAGAAAGTACATAATCATAGTAAATCTGATGTCAGATTCTATTTCTGGCATCAGAATTACAAAATATTGATTATTTAATAATTTTTTATGTTTCTACAACCCCTTAGGATCCCCCCTAGCAGCTTAAAGGTCAATAGACAACCTTTTTGCCAAAAATTAGTTAACTACTATTCCTAGAGTAGTTTAGTATGAGGATTTCAAATATCTGATTTAAAAATTTGCAGCTGTCATAGTTTTTGAATTATAGGCAATCAAACTTCCAAAATTGGCATGTTTCACTGCAATGTTCATTTTCAACTTATGCTTTATTCTGCCACTACGATCGCTGTGCGTGACGTCATATTAGTCTATGATCAAGCACAGGCAATTGTCAACACAGTAACTATAGATTGTTGAATTAGAATATCTGCTTATTTTTTATAAACATATTTTGTAGAGTGAATCACATAGAGGTTATAATAAATTTTTTTACATATTTTCTGGTTATATTTTTATTATAATTTTTATGTTTTTGAACTTAATTGAGTTGTTGCTTTAGAGAATCAAACAAATAATTATTTTCCGAAAAATAAAATTAGACTGCAAATTGAATTTTTTCTCAGGACAGCAGAAAAGAAAAAGAATGGGTATAGTGTTACATTTATTGTTAATTGCAATCAGTTTAATTGGTAC
>JAQFZN010000287.1:0-36313 GCA_034687075.1 Geophilus carpophagus
AAAAAAGGCTGTTGCTCAAGAAATATCTCTTAAGGTTTGTAAGTTGGATTTGAAAATTTTGGTTTATTGTGAGAGATTGCATTTAAGCATAAATTTTTATTAAGTTTGAAATTTTTAAAATTGAAGTTTTTGGAATTTTTCAATTCGAATACAGAATGTCGTTTATCGGAACAAATTTGCGTAACCGACGTTCTACTGTATTTGAAATGTAAATTTAAAGAAAAAAATTATTTATAGTTTCTAAGAATTTTTTTTAGAACTTGAAGTTCGAATTTTTATTAATTTATTTTGATTTTATTATTTTAGGCAACTCAATTATTACTACGATTATCACCTAATCGTTCTAATAAACCTAGTTCCTCTGCTCACAAACTTCCACCAGTAAATGTGCCGAAAAAGTTGGATCCAATTCCTGCTCGATGCCAAGTTTGTAAAAAGAGAATTGGATTGGCTACTACATACACTTGCAGGTCCATTAAAACATAATATTCACTAATTAATTTTTAAATTGAAAATTTTGTTTTATAGGTGCGGAAGAAATTTCTGTGCAACTCATCGGTATGCTGAAACGCATGATTGTACTTTTGATTACAAGACTGAGGGAAGACGCCTTTTGGAACAAGCTAATCCTTTAGTTGCTGCTCCAAAATTACCAAAAATTTAAAAATTTGTTAGTGATGCGAATAATTTAGATTTTAGTTTGTATATATGTATTTTTTTTTTCTCTTGAGTTGAATTGAATTGGGAGTGAGATTATTTTATTTTTTTAATTGTAAGCTTTTATGTAATTGAAAAAGGATCTTTTTATTAACCTAAAGTGATGTTTACGTTTCAGTTAATTGTGGAATTGTCATTTGAAAATGTTACGGTTATAAAAAGGAAAAGTTATAAAATAGTTTTGCAAAAATTGTAAACTAAAAGTTTTGAAAATTATCGAACAAAAGTTGAGCAATGTGCTGTTAAATTAATTTTTGAAATTATAATCTTTTATTTCAGAAGTTTTACGCTCGTTTACAACCAGACAATCTGCAGTTATTTTTTGTATTGATGAAAGAAAGTATTTTATGAAAGAAAACATTTGAAAAAAAATTGTGAATATGAAGGATTAGAATGTAAAATTGCACTGTATGCTCACCACAAATAAAATAATGGTGCTCTATATATTTTTCTCTTATTTCTACTATTAATTAATCATTACTGGAAAATGATAAAGTACATGACACATGCATTGTGACCGACTGATGAATTATTTCGATAAACACCGGTGATTAATTTGTTGACAAGTAAGTGTGCTAATAGTCATCATTCACTCGTTTCGGTTCTCGTACTGTGCTGCCACCTTCAGTCATTCTATAACAACGCCAACGTGGACATCCTCTGCTTCCGGTTACAAAGTTAGATCCAGAAAAGCGGCTGAGTCGTTTGTAAGATGCAACCGGAGGGCGTAAAGTAAGCATGGCATTAAGTTTGTAGCATGCATGTTAGATAAATAGACGTGTTTACGTTACAATCAAATAGGAATATGTAAATGAAATGATTCACGGAAATTTAGAAAAAAAATATATTAAGCATTAAGAGGCTTTCATGTACATTTAATACTAGTGGAAATTAGAGCAGATAAATTTTATCAAGAATTTGATATTTAGTTGATAACACCAAGAGAAGATACTGATAAAGTTTTATAATATAATTTTTTAATTTAAAAATATTTTATTTAAAGGAAAGGGCTTTTATTTGCTTTGGGAAACCCATTGCTAGACATTACAGCACGACCTGAAATTGCGTTTTTAGAAAAGTATGTTTATATATAATAAATTAATACATTTATATAATATTAATTATATTAATAATCTGTTATTAAATTTTTAGATACAACTTAAAAGTAAACGATGCAATACTGGCAGAAGAGAAACACATATCTATGTAAGTACTGTATAATAAATGTAAAAAATGTATAATAAAGGAAAAAATAAATAAAATTAGAAAATAAATAAATAAAACCTAAACTAAGTTATTTTTCTTATTCTTATTAGGTACGATGAAATGTTAGATACTTATCCAGTTGATTATTCTGGAGGAGGTTCTGTTCAAAATGCTTGCAGAGTTTTTGTGGTGAGTGTTTTAGCTCATATTTAAACTTAATTTAAAAAAATAATTTTTTATTTAAATAATAACTGACAGTGGGCGACTAAAGTACCTGAAGCTGTTACTTACGTTGGTTGTATTGGAAACGACAAATTTGGAGAGAAACTCCAATCTGTAGTAAAAGCTGCAGGAGTTAATGCGCAATATATGCATCATGCAACAGAGGCAACTGGGAAATGTGCAGTTCTAGTAACTGGACTTAATAGGTAAATAATAATTAAATGATAATAAACAAATTTATTAGAAATTAATTTTACTTTTAGATCTTTATGTGCATATCTCGGTGCTGCTAACTGTTTTCAAAAAAGCCATTTAGAGAAAAATGAAGTCAACTCATTGATGCAAGCAGCAGAATATTTCTACATTGAGGCACGTAATCCATTCTTTTTTTCAGTTTATGTAACACAGTAAATGTTTATTTATTTTATTTGCTCAGGGCTATCACTTAACAGTAAGCTTAGAAAGTATTTTACACGTTGCCGAACATGCAAATACAAATAATAAAGTAATGGCCATTAATTTAAATGCGCCATTTTTGGTAACTGTATTCAAAGATAATATGATGAAAGTATTACCATATATGGATATTATAATCTGCAATGAAGCGGTAAGTTATTCAAAAATATACAATTTGCTCTAGTTAAAATTTTATTTATTTATTTAAATTTATGTTTTCAGGAAGCAGAAACATTTGCAGATGAACATAAGTTTGGCACCAAAGACTTAAGTGAAATTGCATTAGAATTTTTAAAGTTACCTAAAGTTAATAATAAACGCAATAGAATGGCAATAATAACGAATGGTAAATTGCCAGTTGTAGTTGCTTACGGTAAGCCTTTTTTATATTTTATTTATTATATTATTTATTAAATAATAATAACCGTTAACGGGTTTTTTTGAGTTTAATTTTAAATTAACTGAAAATAGGCCTAAACTACGCTTATTGTTCTCCCACATGCACATTAATATATATTGCTTAATAACAAAATGAAGTATTCAGAATGTTTGCAACAACTTTAACATATTTTATATGACACGTCACTGAGTTTTATGCATCAGTGACAGTTTAATGGGCTCACTGAATAAATTAATTTTGAATTTTACAAGAATTTTACAAGAAGAAATTTAATGAATATATTTATTTGGCTTCTACCATTATAAAGTCGAGATAAAAATTAGGGTTGATGTCTGAATTTGATGCCTGATTTTATCTAACCTAAAAATTATTACGATAAAAAGAAAAACTTAAAAAAAGAATTTGCTTTACTAAATTATCACGTAAATACATCAAATTTACATAGATTTATGTACTTATGCTTTTTATTTACATTTTCTATTTTTAAACTAATAATTTTTATTTTTATTACTTTATATGTTTAAAGAGGACAAAGTAACGCAATTTCCTGTTCCAACCATATCGGAAGAGAAGATAATTGATACAAATGGAGCTGGAGATGGATTTGCAGGAGGTTAAACTAATTACTAGTTTCAAACTGATCATTTGATATGAGTGATTCACTTTATTTATCATTAACTTGAATTTAAAATTAAAAAAAAAACAATAATAATATATTTATAAATTAAACAGATTATAATCACCTCACTTTGATTATTAATCATATTATATAAGTAATGTGACACTTCTGTCATCAAATGATTACTTAAGAATAGTTGTGATACTAGCCACTGGGTGGTACCACAGGTATTTTTATATTATTTTTTAATTATAGAGAAATTAATTGGTAAAAAAACATATAATGATGTTTTAATAACAGGCTTGTTTACTATTTTTCAGTTTAATTAACGTTGTTTGATTAATTTTAATAGTAAATATTTATAATTATGAGTGGAAATTAAAGTTTAGCGCTAGTGCAAAACAGAAAATGAAGTCTTTTGTGAGCAGTGGCCTTGATGATTTGTTGGGCGGGAAGGGAGGAGAAAACGTCCAGATGAGGTTGTTGCTCACTCTTGCAAGTGGGCGAGAGACAAATGTATCCTTTGTAAATGTGACAACGACTCTTTGAATGGTATATTTAACTCGATTTTGAAATGGCAAATAAATACAGAGCTGATTATGAAAAATTAAAAAAATCTGGGTGTTGGCACTTTGATTTCTTTATTTTTTAAATTTATTTATTCATTAATTTTTTATTAATAAAAAAAAAATAAAGGAAGTGAGATGGGGTGTTACTTAATTTTTTAGAGAGGGGTCTATTAATAAGTGGCGTCTGTTAATTTCCCACGAAGTAAGCTGAGAATAAATAAAAAAAATTACTCAGTTTGAGTCATACCTCGTTGCATTTGCTAATTATTTTTCTAGTTATTGACATAGTTTTTTTTTTGTTTATTTAAATAATGCACACAAAACTAGAATCAATAATTATTGAATTGTGGTATTGATTGTGGTGAAATAATAAAATGAGTATTTTTTTTATTATTTTATTATTTTTTTATTTTTTATTATTGTAAAAGATTTATTTTTATGATGCAGGAAGGAGGGGGAAAAATCATTAAATGTTGTAATTCAATTTTCCCATAAATAGAAAAGAAAGAATAGGGTATTGACATTGAACCTTTATTTAGAATGAATAATATCGTTTTTTTATGTTTTGCTTTATTAAATATTAAATGCAGTTAATATTTAATATGCAACGAGTCAGACTTTGAAAAAATAATAAATTAAAATTGAAATGTGAATTAGAAATTTAAAATTAGAAATTACATTATACAAAATGTTTTATATTTTCATTAAATGTTTATTTTTATTATCTTTTAATAGGATTTCTTGCAATGTATGTCCAAGGGAAACCGTTAGATGTATGCATTCGTTGTGGCATTTATGCTGCATCTGAGATAATACAGAGAGATGGATGTACTTTGCCCGCAGAATTTAAATTCGAAGAATAAATACATGGCAAACACGTGACTAGTTTTTAAAAGGATCTTATAATTTGAACATTACCAAATGTTATTGTACTTTAAACGCAATTAATATTATTGCAAGCAAAGGATGTAATAAAAATAAAATAAATAATATGGGAATAATATATTTTCTAATTTTTAGAGAGTAATTTTATTTTTGTTGTTATTATTAAATCAATACAATATTTATTTCGCTTGGTTTCTTGTGCAATCAAAACTAAACTAGGCCAATTGGTGGCATCCAGTGTAAACCTACTGAAATCAAAATGTAGGCCAGCAGGAGGTCGATTTTATATTTTTTTTTATTTATCCTTTTACGCCTTACATGTTGTAAATTACAATAAAACTCAAGTTTTCTTTCCTCCTTACTCTACGCGTGAATGCACCAAAGAAGGAAGTTACGATGTTAATCGACCCAGTTGAAAGAAAAATTGGAATTTTTTTTTTATTAATTTTATTCGTATGTTTATCTTTTTGTTTTAATATTTATTGTGCTGTGAACATAAAGCAAGTGCAATTATTACGGGTTCTCGAGTTGCTAATCAAATTGTAGAAGCAGAACATTAATCATAATTAGATCTCTCGGGTGTTAATTAAGTGATTTATTAACGGGTTTTAATCTTAATTAATTCATTCAACACTAATTTTGAAATTAAAATTCAAGTTCATTCAATTCTTGACTTGTTACGTT
This sequence comes from Geophilus carpophagus, assembly GCA_034687075.1. Classification (NCBI taxonomy): domain Eukaryota; kingdom Metazoa; phylum Arthropoda; class Chilopoda; order Geophilomorpha; family Geophilidae; genus Geophilus; species Geophilus carpophagus. Next base: position 5,759 of record JAQFZN010000287.1, read on the forward strand.
CATTTTTTTAATGAAAATTAAAAATTAAATACGTCAAGGGCATCAATTTGTAATGTTGCCAACAAAATTAGGTCGTCAATCAAAATTCATTTTACCGGTTTATCTTCAAATTTAATCAATAAAAACATATCATTTTTAACCTTTTTATAAAGCTTTTAAAATTTTTCATTAAAATAAATTAAATAAAATATATAAATAAACTTTTCAAACACTGTGACTGATATTTATCTCATGTTGACAACCCTCAAGCTGGATATAGTGGTCAAAGCGATAACAGTAATGATCATTCCGAATCGCCAATCTCTTTCTGTTTACGACTGTTTTTTGCTATTGATGGGTCAGCAGGATTTGGATCTGCTTTTTTTATGAGCCACTTGCCCGTCAATGCTCCATTGCCCTCAAATGCACATCAATCAACCAGTTACATCTTCTTCTTGCAACTATATACTATTCCCTTGTTATTTCTTAGCTTTATCTATAAAAACCTCAATTACACTTTCCATCTTTTTTTTTCACTTAATGCAACATTTATTATACAAATTAGGTCACGTTTCCATTTCTTTGAACATAAACATACATTTTAAATTAATATAAATGTGCAATTGCTACTTCCAACACACAATGAATATAAATGTCTTTAAATATAATGTATTCAATAATCCAATTTAAATGCTTACACCCATCCTTAATACAACTATATAGTACTCAATATGCATAGTGCATTGTGGGAAAAGATGTGCTACGTGTGTGCAATAATAAAAAAAAATGACACCTAGCTTAAATTATCAACTAAGTTATTTCATTTTTATCTATTTATGCTATTACATATACAATACACGCAATACATGCATAATGCATTATATGTGCAATAACTCAAATTAATCACAATATAAGCCCTCTTTTCTAATTTAATTTTATTTTCTTGATAATTTTGATTAAATTTCAATTTTTTTTAAATTTTATTATTAAAGTAGCAGTTTCACTTTGCTAAGCATTTCCTAAATCTTTCTCAACTAATGCCCCCACTTTTTTTCATGAAATTACAATTTATTGCTCTTTGATGGTGCTTTAACCTAGTGTTTTTCTCCCTATTTTATATTCCGTTTCGAATGAATGTAAAGAATGAGGCAATTTGCGAATATTCCTTTTACCAGTGGGTGGGAGATTGTGTTTATTGATTTATGCAGGTTGAGGATCAGAGGAGAATGTCAAGATCTTTCTCACTCTTGTTTTCTTAAATTTATTTCTTAACAGTTTGATATAATCAGTTTATACAATGTCATTTGCAGCAAAAAAATTTCTTTTATTATCAGCACTGTTTCCCCATTTCTTTTTATATATTATACATATTTTATCCATTTAATATTTCGTTAGTACTTGCATGAGGAGATGAATTTGATGTCCTTGGAAAATTATCGCTCTCTAGCACTATATATGGTGACCTAATCGATAAAAACAATAGGAGGATGGAAGAAGCCACAGTTCAAACTCGTTTTTCTCTCCCTCGAGAACTAAGCAGAAATTGAATCCTCACAATTACCCCTCCTTCCATTATATGAGGGTGGAAAATGATGACGTCAGGGAGTGAGGAATCACGTGTGACTCATCTACACAATGAGAATTACAACTGGAAAATTCGAGCATAAATCACTCAACTTTACTTAGGGATGAAAATATTTTTAAATTACTATTTTCTAACGGTTTTTAGAAAAACGGGACTCGGACAATATGTAGCTCACAAAAATCAATATGTGCTTTTTTTGTTTATTATTGACATTTGATTTGATTGGTTTACTGTACTCGTCGTTTTTTTATTTGTTTTCAAACATCAATTTATTTGAGGATCTTCTGTCTCTTTTGCTTCTTTTCAGATTACTGTAATTGCGCGTGATGTGGAAAAGAAGGAAACTGTTTGCTTCAGCTTCAATTAACGGAAGTTGGCCCCCAAGTGGGTCCAAACCTAGCTTAAAGTTTCACGATTGAATGGATAAGAAAAGCAAAAAAAATAGTATAGAAAAAAAGAAAAAGAAATTTAAAGCTTAATTCTTCCCATCTCTTCATTTCCCCATCACCAATCTCCTTCTCTTGTGTAAGTTCCATTTCTTTTCTTTCTCATTTTTTTTTTCTGTTTTATAATCGAAGCAGGAACAAAGCAGATTAAACAAAACATGCATGCACGAGATCTTGTTCAATGAAAACTGCAATAAATTACTATTTGCTATATGAGTTTACTTTGGAAAATTCAGTGGGGATTTGAGTGAAATAAAATGAAGAGAAAAGTAGTTGATGTCAAGGACAAACCACATTGTATGAATACTAATCAGGTAAGTTTCTAATCCATCTGCCACAGTGTGGTTTGTGATCGTGACAGCTGCTACCTGAAGAACCCAGATGAATAGCTATTTAAGAGTTGACGTCATGCTACAATACCATAAATGAAATGAACAGCAAAACATACCCAGAGGAATAACCCCAACAGCAACAGATGTTCTTATTATACCCAAATTCGAAATAAAACACAACCATTTTTATACATTGTTGATTTTCTAGGATTCTAATAGTTAAAAAAAATCGATTTTCATGTAAATTTATTTTCAACATGATTTGCATAACTCCATTTTGTACTCTTTAACGCATGTCATCTTAACTATGTCATTTTGTTCGGTTTTTTCCTTATATTTCCAGTTATAGTTGAAATTCAAGTCACGTTACAAGTTTAGAGGGTTCTTCAAACCCCTTAACAACTCTTTAGATGTAGGCCAGACAATTATACCCCTTTATACACGAGAAAAAACTCTTTTAAATGCAGTTAAGAAGATGTGAAAGAAGCGTCTAGTGAACTGACAAACGCATTCAATTCAAGGAAGGTAAATGTCACTTTAATTTAACGTTGAATTTATATACGTGTTTTGAAATGCGATTTACAAAGCGTTTAAGTAATAAAACGGTATAGGTGTGTCATTGATGACATTACTTTACAAAAAAAGAAGGAAAAATAGTTTTTGAACATGAAAACAGAATAAATTTCAAAAAACAACAGAAAAATAATTTATCAAATTTTAATGTTCTTTTAATTTTCTTACGACAAGATTATGTTGCTATTTAATTTATTAAACTTTGTTGATGATGAAGTTATTGACATTTGAAAGGTCAACTCATGTAATTCAATAAACACTAAGTAATTGACGCAACCACTCAACATCACCTTTAGTTTATAATTATTTGTGTGTTTACATCCCCCACACGAGTCTCTTTCAAACATTAACTTATTTATAAATTTTAAATGGATTTTCAACTCTACATAATTTACATTTTTTAAACTGAATAATGAATATTTACTCAACCAGAAATTCTTAACAAGGCGCCATAGATTCGATTTGTCTCTTTTAGCCTCTTTCCACCTGCAGATATCAAGGGCCTCTTTGCATTAAAAAAATCCCCCGTTTTCCTTTCAAATCCATTCACCCATTTTCTTAACACTTTAATGGACTCTATCCCCCTACTATCAAACCATATACACCCATCTCAAACTAGTTTTTGAATAAGATGTTGCAGCATAAACGAGGTTAGGCATGTCATTTGAGCCTAACTGATTTATTTATTGCATAGCATAGATGTCATCTTGTCTTCCCTTGACTTAGTGAGCTTAAAAATGTGTAGATTGATAAATTTAAGTTCGGAGTTTGGAGATTTGCAAACATAAATCAAGTTGATTTCTTTTTTTTATGACACTTGTCTGGTTTAGATTTCAGACAGGACATGTATCTTAAGGAATGAGGGCGTGGTAGGATACTGCTCTTGAGTCTTTTGGAGCCGGTTTCTTGGACAAAGGGAAGTTCACATCATGTGATGTTTTTCAGCAGCAGGTGGGGTTTAAATCAACTTGATGTCACCTGCAACAGACAACAGTAAACTTAGCTTTTGATAAGGAAACCATCTTCAGGGGAAATTACACCTACTTCCTGTGTATTGGGATTGGTGGGGAGGTGTTAAAATATCACCCTCATTTCTAAACAGGAAGTGCTTCTGGTTAATTTTTTGGCCATAGGGTCAGTTTAGTGAGTAAAAAAAACTGGAAATTGGTTTAAAATGTTTAATTTTTTTTTTAAATTTATTCGAGTTTATTAAATTATGTTCTTTGTTTTGGTTATTAATTTTTTTTTATATTTTAAATTGCCTTTAATTTAATGAGAGCCAATTTTGATCTTTTCCCACTGACTTTCCTTTGACAAAAAAAGTAGGTGTGAAAAACCTTAGAACCTTGAAATGTAGACCACTTAAAACAAAGAAAGTATCAATTAACTTTCCAACATAATTTTTTTTATTTATTTTAAAGTACAAAAAAATAAGCTTGTTTAAAATAAATAACTAAAACCAAAAAAAATTTATAAATTTTTAAAAATTTATTTCCTTTTTTTTTGTTTTTTAATTTAATTGAATTTTTTTTACTTATTTTTTCATTATTTATATTTCCTCACTAATATAAAATAAAAAGCATTTTTATTTTTTTGTAAACAATTTTACACATTTGGCAATAGGGGGAAGGGAGGAAGAAGAATTGTGATACGTTAGACACCATCTGCTCTTGATTTACCCTCCTCCCTATAAGCTAATAAGGGCAGTTTCAGCTCCCCCTACTTCTGTAATAACAAAAGATTTTTGAATATGACGGTATTTTAAATTGAAAAGGATTATCTCACCCCTTTGATGGGAAGATATTGGAAATAGAAACCTCGTTTCAGTGAAGTGGAAACTACCATTTAAGCCCCCACTTGCTTATAATAGAGGGAAGCAACAGGAAGTGTTTGACGTTTATCTTCTCGTTCAACCGTTGGAGGGCGATCTTGGGCTAACCATTCATGACGTCATACCAGTTATTGGATTACATTATTGCAAAATCTTATGAAATCGTTTTTGATTACAAATTGAAAATTATTTCCACTTTTTAATTAAATTAAATTATTTTTTTTTAATAATAATTTTGCTTTATTAATAAGTATGTAAATTAATTAATATATAAAATGAATATTAATAAATAAATAATTTGTGACTAATTTTGTGTCAAGGTGAATGGTCCAGGTGGCGATTGAACAACGAGGAAGTAAATAGAAATAAATAAAATATTTGTTTTGGCATTGTCTCGCTTAAATGACTTGTTTGAATTGAAAAGATACGCAATCAAATGCAATTAGGCTTCTTTTTATTTATGTATTATGTTTTCCATTTGTCGTGATCTCATAAAACATTAAAAAAAGAAAAACAAACAGAAGTCAAATTATAAATTGCACCACCAGTCTATAATACAATAAATAATATCAATTTATTTAACACAAAACCAATTTTATCTCATGTTTTATCTCTTTCAGTGTTGTGATTAGGTGTTATTTGCACATAAGCATCCATTATTTATTATCTGCTCATAAAAACAGTCGTATATCTTTAGCTATTTTCTTCCACAAGCATAACCACGTGGTTGGATTTGAGTTTGAAAGTTTATTATTATGTTTCGACTTAGGTCGATTATCTCCTGTATCAATGCGTGTCGGAATGTTTGTGTTTATTTAATTTTTATTTCTTTATTTTTAAATTATTATTTTTAGTTTCCTCCCTATCCATGGATAGCAAGCGACAACGCTTTTATTTGATTGTCATTTCTCTACCTGAACTTGGCCCGCTCAAGTGAATGAGAAAACCTTCTCAACCAATCATATTTCCTCATTCAACTAAATAAGCCAATAGAATCGTATGTAGCAATTTATCTTTGTAACCGAGCCGCGCTTTCGGAAGATAATGGAAGCTTTAATCAGATTCAACGGACAATTTACATCGAATAATATCAACTAAATAAATTTTTAAAAAATTTCAAAAAATATAATGAAAAAACAAATCATTAATTACATCGTTTTGTACAATAATATAAAAAATTAAGCGAATATAAAAACGAAAAAAAATTTTCAACGAGTACAGTTTTTCTGATCCAAGTGTGAATTCTCCCAACTATTAGGAACGGCAGCTGTTGTTGGTGGTGCGGCCATATTTGTAAGCGATTGAGTCTTTTTGTTAGTTTTGCTGTCAAGTCTTAGGGTTATAAAAGTGTGTTTTGCTTAAGTGAACAAATTTACAGGCATTTATTGTATTTTTATGTGAAAGAAAATCACTTGGATTATCGTTTATCCTGATTTTGAGGTTTGTGGATGACTGGAAGAGCGAAAAGTTGGTATAAGAGAAGAGGGACTATTTTTTTAATCTTTCGCCGTGACCGCGTTTAAGGGAAAGCCGACCTCGTCGGTGATCTCAACTGTTCGTTGTTTAGGACTAAAAATCAGTGATTCATCAGTTTTTGCGAACGGACATTTATAAAAAACAAACACAGGGTGCTAGTGTTTCCTCAAATGGTGCCAGGTAAGGATGTTGATAATTTAGAGGTGAAATTACGCTTTAAACGTGTGCTCTCGGCTCGTAAAGCCTTTGTCCGCCATTTTGATGAGTTGGATGAAGAACGCTGTTTTGGAGACAAGCTGAACAACGCAAATTGCATTTTTACAAAATGGTTGATTTTTCAAAAAGTCGTTGAGACTACGTTTTGATAATATCGGCTGGAATTTTACTCATTTGTCGGCTGGTTTGTTGCCAAGACGTGTCCGAAATCGAGTGTGTCATGTTTTGGTTTGTAAAGATTTGACTTTTTTCATTTTATTTGTTGGATTGAAGGTTGTCACCTTGTATCAGATATTTTAACCGTTAGTGACAAAGTAACTCGAGGTGGATTGATAAAAGAATTTCCATTTTCAAGCTTCAGATTGCGTTTGAAACATTCGATGTGTGGGAAAATATGCTGAGATGGGTTTGTGTTTTGAAATTTTTTTCTAACTTTTTTATTTATCTATTTTATCTACATAAAATTTAAAAATAAATTATATTTTATTTTATTTATATACTTTGATGATTACTACGAAAAAAAAATATTTGTAAACAGAAAAATTGAAAAAGGAAAATTATCTTTATTTTTATTTACATTGTATTAAAACCTTTTTTCACTTAAATGGAACCCATATAAATTACAAGCAATTAGTTCTTACAAATTACAATCATCAAGTGTAAGAGGTTTTGAATGATTAATTTAATTACAGAAAAGTAAATTATAATTAAACAAGACATAATTAACCTTAACGCCTTTAAAATGTAAATAAACATCAGCCATTTTGATTGATAGAGAAAAAAACCGTTAAAAAATTCAAAAACAAAACCAAAAATTCTCGCATATTTATTTTCCCGCTGAAAACAAATTCTTATGTCATTTATTTATAAAAACAAACCATTAATAATTTTTTTCTTCCCAAAATAGGTGGAATTTATCCATCATGAAAGCATTCGGGACACTGGTCACATGTTAAGCATGAGTAACTGTCTACGGTTGGATTGTGAGACTGATTCAAAACCGCGTAAAGACGGTGTGAGTTACATCTAAAAAAAAGTAAGAAAACATGGTGTAAGGAAGAAGATACGATAGCAAACATGAAAGAAGATGACTCTAGTGGTTGTGGTGGTGGTGCAGCGGAAGCGAATCGCGATGAAGATTCGGACACAAATTTCACCAAATGGTTGTTAGAAGCGATTCGAAAGATCAAACACCAGAAGCAAAGACCATCTATTGAGAGGATTTGCAATGCTGTCAGACAGTATCATAAAGTGAGCAAAGATACGGTGATCGAACATCTCGAGAATGCTGTCAATCAAGGAACCATTCTCAAAGTGTACAACAAGGGTTTATGCTCGTATAAAGATCCATCACGGGTTCCATTACCAAAAACAGCGAGTAATCATACCAATAACAAGAACAATAACAATAATAATAATAACAATAACACTATTAAAAGTCCAAGTGACTTGATAAAAGCTGTGGTAAAGGGTGTTCGAGATTTGTCCGAGATTGGTGGATCGACATTGAATAGTGTTGAGAAGTATTTGAGACAAAATTCAGGTTTAGGTGGAGAAAATAATGGAGATTTCGCGCAAAATATTCGGTTAGCGACGAAGCGAGCGGTGAAAAGTGGTCATTTGGTTCAAAATGGACCACTTTTTAAATTGCCATTGGACTTGCCAACATCGACACACGTGTCTTCTTGTGGCGAAAAACGGACTGGACATAATTCGGTATCTACTGAATCGGGAAATAACAACGGGAATAGTGTTTCCACTAACGGTAATGGCGTCGTGAAAAACGGCCTGGGACGTTCGTTAGATGATGTTAGCAGCAGTAGTGATGACGATGCTACTATACCATTAGATGAATCTGTAAGTTGATGGGTTTGTATAATGATAAATATAAAAAAATATTTAAAAGAAAAATGATTATATTTTATTTTAAATAATGAAAATATAATCAATTTTTTTTTAAATCATGAAAATATAATCATTTTATCACTTTTTTGAATGGTCGTGTTAACATGGCGTGATGTAATGGGTAAATACCATGACAAATTGTGGTGAGAAAGTGATTAATTTTTGTGTTTTATTACATTTTCTTGTTTTTAGCATGTAAGATAAGAAGGTGTAATAACTTTACTCGTAGATATTAGATAAAATATTTTAAAATATATTTTTCAAGTTTAAATCTGGCTCTAGGTGTAGTTTTTTTTTTTTAATTTTATTTTTATTTTTTGGTTTGGAAGGAAGTATGATCTTTCTTTCAGAGGGGATGTAAAAGCATGTGGTGGTTAAACACGTCGAAGAATTCCTGACAGAGACAAAGTTTTTGTGATAAGCAAAATTTCTAGGAAGGTGACAAGGTTCTGTTTGCCCCTCCTTCCATCTTTATTTAGCGTTAGTCATAGAATGTGGAAAACTGTGAAATAAATTTTGAAAAAATTTTTTTTTTGAATTGTATATATAAATTAAATAATTACACAATTTAAATATTTATGTACTAAATTTAAAAAAATTTGGACTTTTTGCATCTAATAAGATTTCTAAAAGGAAAGAAAAGATTTATACAGGTGGAATTGAAAACAGTTTAATTCTGTTATTTATAATTAAATTGAAAATTTATCAGTAGGATTTGATTTTAAATCATTTATTCAACTGAAAATGATCAATTCGACAATTCCAAAACCGTTACTAAGCGAATAATTTTCTTACTGTTTAAAATCACTGAATTGAAGTTTTATTCAGTTACGACACAAACGTTTACCTTCAATACACATAAAATTGAATTTTATGTAAACAATTCATGGATAAAAGTCGTAACATTTTAGTTTTTATTTAATAGAATGATTCTTGTAACGTTGAAACGAAACGAGATTAAAATTGAACAATTTAATGGCGGACCGGTTAAATGAGATGGAAATAAAATATACAAATGTGTTTAAGATTAAAAATATAAAATAATGAGGTGAGTAAGTGAGATACACACACAAGACTTTAAGTTAGTAAAAGTTAATGAGTTTGATAGTGGAATTAGGAATTTGTTTTGAAAGCACAATGCAATTTAGTGCTTTTAAAAAAAGAAAAAGATAAAACGGGAAACGAAAAAATTGGCAGAGTGTTTTGTTTTTTTATAAATTTATTTCTCCATGTTAAAAATTTTGTTTTGAGATAAAATCAACAGTATTAATGTAATTATTAACAGCAATTGAGAGTTTTTAAGCAAAAGGGTGAATTTAGAAAACGTGTGTTTTGACAGGAGATTAAATACTCCCATTTGTAAGTGGTTTGAATAGAGGCTTCATGTTTTTGAAGAGGGGAAAAATCAATAGACATGAGGAAGTCTGAACAAGCAATTTATTTTTACGTAGTTATGTTATAAAACTTACTGTGAGATGATTTTAATAGAGTACATCATTTACAGGTGAATGGTCTTATTTTTTTATCCTTTTATTTATTTGTTTTTATTTTTTATTTTTTTAGAGAGTAAAATGGTGGTGTGTGTGTGTAAATTTATTTGATAAACAAGGGTTTGACAACCTGATTTAGGTTTGAATTGATCTCAGTTTTACCGCCAAATATTATGTTTAAGGGACTCCCTACTTAGTATTTTTATTATCAATATTATTTGAAAATTGATTTTTTTTTTTGAAAGAGGACAAAAAAGTGTTATTAAATTTTTTTGTTTTTGTTTTAAATATTAGGAACTAAAAAAAAGTTGACGTTAGTTTTTAAAGTGGTTTGAAGTTTGAAAGTGAAAATTACATGGTAACGGTTTTTTAAAAAAAGAATGTATGGGTTTGATGGTGATTTGAGGTGGGATTATTTGGAAAATTTGAGTAAATCATTGAGAAAACACTCCTGGTTCTGTCCAGAACAATATTAAGGATTTCTCGCATGGCACGAGTTTTTATTGATTTTTGCTTGTGTTGAAGGGAGAAGGGGGTGAAAGGGAGAGAGAGGGAATGGTAAGGGTGTGGGTGCTTGTTTTCGCGTTCAAAGTCACTCAGAAGCTCGCAATGGATTTTTTTCTTTTTCCTAACAATGTTTTGGAAATACCCAGAGGAAGAAAGAAAATCGATTTTGTTGCTTAATTAACACCACTTTTAAAATATGTTTAGATTATCTTAATACTGATTTTAAAATGTGTGATTTTTTTTGTATAAAAAATAAAAACGGAAATTTAAATTTATTTTTTATAGAAGAAAATATACAAATAAAAATTTATTTTATTAATCAGTATTCGAATAATAAAATAAATTAATTAATTTTTTGTTTTATAATTTTTTTGTAGACGAAAAGTCCATGCATAAATGGCGCCAATAATGTGACGAAACAGCTATGTTGTTTGTGTCAAAAATCAGCTGAAGAAAATAGAAGAGGTGTTTATGAGGAGCTACTTATTTGTACCGAGTGTGGTACTGGTGGTATATATTGATAATAAAATTATTTTAATAAAAAAAATATTAATTTAATAAATTTATTTATTTTTTAATATTTACAGGTCATCCATCTTGTCTTCAATATCCACCAGAGTTGGTTATTCACCAATGGCAGTGTCACAGGTGCAAGAAATGCTCCATTTGTGGCAAAAGAAATCAAGCGGTATTTTATTTATTTATTTAAAAAAGTTTTTAAAATTATGTCTATTTATTTATTTTTTTTAGTTTCTAACAATTTTTTAAAATATTTTTTTAGGACACGCTTGTGTTCTGCGGTTATTGTGATAAGGGGTTCCATTTGACATGCCATCAACCCCCACTTCTAAAAATACCCAAAGGTTTGTTTTATTGCTGTTTGGCAACAGTTTTTACAAGCATAAGTTTTCAAAGCATAAGTGTTCTGGGAAAATTAATTTACTAATTTAGGAAATGAATGTTGGGGGATAATGTCAGGATTTTCAAGAGACAGATAAATATGAGTTATTTTTCTTCTTTCTAATAGGTTCTTGGCTGTGTTATTCTTGTATAAGTAAAAGCAAGGGTGAGAAAATGAGCAATGAAGTTACTTCGAAAGTGAAGAAGAAATTAACAAAGCATAAATCAGATAAACTCAGGGCACCTCGCAGCAATGACACCAGGTAAAAATTATATATAATAATAATAACTTATGAATAATTATTTTTACAAACAGCTTAAATTAAAAAATCCTTAAAAAAAACATCAGAAATGATTTTCAAATGATTAAATTGTTTTATCTCAGACCTGAGATAAAACAATTTAATCATTTAAAAATCATGTTGAAATGAGAAAAAGTATTGAAGTGATTTTTATTTGATCAAAACCACTGAAATTCAATACAAAAATAATCCAAAAATAATTAAATTTTTGTCCACATGATTAGTCTTAAAAGGATTTTTGTTTTGAAAAGGAATTTGGCACACTTTATTTAAATTTCTCTTCAAAGAATCTCGTTGGGCAATCAAATTTGATAGAAATAGTCGTAGAACGTGTTAGTTAAAGCAGAACGGCCGTGGCGCGTGTTTGTGTATTTAAGCAGGCTATTTGTTACTAAATATGTTGATGCGTGCCGTCTGAATTTGTCTGTTCGGCCTCGATATACCCTGAAATGTACGGCCAAAACACATTGTGCGAACGATGCTATCTATGCAAAAGCTCGGTTGCATGACCAAAAATGGTGACATGCGAGTTTGATATGGATGGTGGGGTGTGGGATGAAGGAGATTATTTGGCAGGAACCGTTTGTGCAAACACTAGACGTTGCAACACGTGCTTGAGATTCGTTACTCTGGCCTAGGTATAGCACTTAAGGTGAAGTGCGCAAGTGATTGGAAACAAATTTGATATCTATACTAGAGAGACAAATTAAATGGACTATAGTTTGCACCTGGAGATGTTGTTGCAATCCAATTGAGGCCATAATTACAATTTTTGGTCAATAAAATGTGTTTATGAGAGTATTGATTGCGTTGTTGGTAATTTTAGTCGAGCCAAGGAGTCTGTGACCTTTTCGTGTTTTGGCTGTTGTCGAGATTAATAATTGATTTGCTTATTAAAGCCCTGCTCGTGTTCATCTTCCGTGTGATTAGCGGTGGGAATTTATTAGGCAAAAGTCAGTGCTCGCTACTTGCGCACAAGAAGTTTTGTATGTTTAATTATAGTTGGCGAGTGTGTATACACTATGCTTGCCACTGTTCTAATATTAGGACTCGAGACACGCTACCCTCAGCATTCCACACTTCTCTCTTTTCCCCCCAATAATTTAACTCGATACAGACATGGTGTGGGAGATGGTGTAGCTGCATGCAATTTGCAAGTTGGGCATGCAGGAAATGCAATTTGATGTTTTTGCAAATTAAAATTTTGTTTTTAATGAATAAATGTCAATTTTCCAGATGTCCTACTCCTGGCTGTGATGGATCGGGTAATGTGAATGGAAAATCGACGCATCACAAAAGGTGTGCATTCATTTAATTAATGTATGCGAATTAGATTTAAGTGAATTAGAAATTTTTTTTAAAAAAATATTGTTAAGAATTAAAAATTAAATTCAATTCAACTGCAACGAAATTTAGTAATCAGAAAGAGAAAGTAGATTTTATTTTTAACTGATTAAGTAAGTGTACTTAATCAGTTTGCGTGTATGGTTTACACAAGATAAAAGTTAAAATTAAATTGAATTAGATTAGAAAGCAGTTTTGAAATTTATTTTATGAATTAATATGATAAGATTTATAAAATTTTATTTTAATTTCTGTATATTTTCTTTATAATTTTTATGTACTAATTCGTTTATTTACTTAATTTCAAAAGGCAATACGCGTGTCCACGTCTTTCACCTGACAAAAGGCCTTCCAAACCGCGCAAGAAGAAAGAACATTGTTCACGAAACAGTGTTCCTACATCTTCAACAACTTCTGATGTGAAAAACAACGGAGAAGAACGGTTAGAATCAACCAACGGAATAATTCAATCTGAAATGACTGGTGGAGATTCGGCTTCGGACAATGGCGGTTCTAAGGATTTCCCATCGTTTTCACTTCATTATAAACCAAAGGGTCTGATTGATGGATTGACAAAATTCTTCACACCCACAAATAAGAGAAAATCTCGAATTACTGGTACATCGACGTCAGGATCAGAAACTCAATCGCCAACCCCGAAAATGAAATCGCATAAAACTTTAGACAACTCTTCATCCGATAGAGTTCATAAATCCGAGTCTGTTTGGACATCGAGCAGACAAGGCAGTCACAATAACGCTTCATCTCATTCGTCAGCATTTTCACTCAAGTCTGAACTAGCAAATAGTACAGCAGCAACGACAACAACTGCTACAACAACTACAATCACAACAAGTGCATCTTTAAGCAGCAACTCAATCGCCCAGACAACAGTTTCAATTACAAATGGTGGCAAAACGACGTCATTATCATCCACTTCGTCATCAAGTTCGTCTTTTGGTGTGGCTTCAACTGCGCACAAGCATCCGGGTAGTGGTCAACTAAAAGGACTATTTGATGGGCTGTCGCATTTGTACACTACACCTGGCGAAACCCGCAAAAGAGGTGTGAATGGTGTGCAACCTGTGTATGCACCGCCGAAACGGGGTCGCAAAAGTGTAGGGAGCAACAGCAGCAACACGTCGTCGACACCAAACAATTCCACTAATGATACTAACAATACAAATAACAATGTTATTAACAACAATAATGACGATGACGACGACGATGATGAGGAGGATAATAACATTACTGATACTACTAACAATACTAATGATGACAACAACACTAATCGATCTGCAGCTTTGACGTGGAATCAACAGGCAAAAGCTCCTCGAACAGGGGCGACACCTGTAGAGATGGGAACACGAATTCAAAGCCGAACTTGTACTAAGACGCAGTCTTTCAGTTCTATGGGACCTGCGCGTGTCAAGTCACCCATTTTGTCAGAGACATCTTCGTCTTCTGAATCATCGTCATCGTCTTCATCTTCCGAGTCCGAGTCGTCATCTGATTCATCCGATGATTCCTCTGAAGATGATGAACCGAAGAGAATTCCGCCGAATAATCGTGGAAGAACTTCGGCACCACCAAGTGCGAGTAAACAAGCTGTACCAACACCCGCACAGCTACCGCCTCCGCCGCCGCCGCCGCCTTCTACGCATAAATTGATAGCGGCGTCTAAATTACAAAAAGTGACGGCTAAATATAAGAGAAACATTAATAAAAAGACAAGTGGTAAGTTGGTGTTAAATGGTTGCGAAATTTATTAGGGTGAATTAGTTTGAAATTACATATGTCTCTGTGGGAAAATGAGTTATGTTTGCCTTGTCATACTGACACCATTAGAATGGTGTTTTTGAATTGATATGTTGGCTCAGCGGGAGGTTGTTGTTTCTTTTAACTGGTTTTTTTGCCGTTTTTTTTTTACTTGTTAAGTTGAATAGGGATGGGGTTGTTGCTTTTGGTGGTTAGAAAAATTAAAGAATGTTGTTTTGATTTGAAACTTAAAAAAAAATTAATTTTTAAATTTATTCTGACGGATTTGTAATTAGGATATTAAATTCAGAATTGGATGAGTGAGGACTAATATTGAGCATTATATATATTTTTTTTATTTATATTGTACTTTCAAAATTTTGGTAAATTTATTCATTTTAGAGCGCAGTGATTGAATTTATTTGATTTTTTTTATTTTAATTATTAAATATTTTTTTTATTTTTTTTTTAGAAACACGAGCTTATGATACACGGATCTCGTCAACACGTACTGAAAATGTGGCTCCAACGCCATCGTCTTCGTCATCATCTGAAGAATCTTCTTCATCAGAAGAAGTATCGTCGTCGTCAGAAGATGATGATGATAAAAATTCTGATGATGATGATGATGACGTTGTAGTCAAACCAAAAATAGGTAATTAAATCATTTGTTTGGATTGAGAATAAATAATTTGATGTTATCATATCTATTTTTTTACACAGACAATAATGACAACCAACAAATTCCACCTGGTGTTTCTGATAAAGACATGGAAATGTTCAAAAAAGCCCAGGACAAGGCTTTGCAGGTGAATTTTGTAGGATTAGCTTATTTAACATAAAATTCTGTTCTGTGGTTAAATGTGAATTTAATTTTTTATTTTTAGGCACTACAGTTGAGTTGTCAGTCTCCTCTGACTCCATCAGAATCAAGTAATCGCTGTCCTGCAGCTATTGAATTCGGACAGTACGAAATTCAGACGTGGTATTCATCGCCATATCCGCAAGAGTACGCTCGGTTGCCCAAATTGTTCCTATGTGAATTTTGCTTGAAGTATATGAAAAGCAAAAATATACTTCTTCGTCACATGGTATTATTATTATTTTCTATTTCTAAATATTTGTAAATTGTAGATAAATAATTTAATTATTTCTTATTATTAGAAAAAGTGTTCATGGACACATCCTCCAGCAACGGAAATATACCGGCATAGTAATTTATCCGTGTTTGAAGTTGATGGCAATGTGAATAAGATTTACTGTCAAAATTTGTGCCTGCTTGCTAAACTCTTTCTTGATCATAAAACTTTGTATTATGATGTGGAACCATTTTTGTTCTACGTATTGACGAAAAATGATAAAAAAGGATGTCATTTAGTAGGATATTTTTCAAAGGTAAAAGAAAATCATATTTATATTAATTTTCATTTCTAATTTCTTTGTTTTTTATTTATGAAATAGGAAAAACATTGTCAGCAAAGGTATAACGTTTCTTGCATAATGACTATGCCGCAGTATCAGAGGCAAGGTTATGGGAGATTCCTTATTGACTTTAGTAAGAGATTTACATACGTGAATATTTATTAAATAAGTTTAAATTAATTGTTAAATTAATTTTTATTGCAGGTTATTTATTATCAAGAAAAGAAGGTTTGCCTGGGACTCCAGAAAAACCTTTGTCTGATTTGGGACGTGTTAGTTACATTGCGTACTGGAAAAGCATAATCATTGAATATTTTCACAAAGTCCAAGAAAAAAAGACTAATATGAAAAGTATGAATATTTATTTTATTTGCTGTTTGATTTTATTGATTAATATATAATTTCTCATTTAGCAATTTCTAAAATTACGGGTATGTGTGCACCTGATGTAACAGCAACTTTAGAGATGTTGAATATGGTTGCATCGAATGACGGAAAGTGAGTTTTAAAAAATAAGCAGAATTTATTTTGTGTTATTTGTGTTAATTTTTTAAATTTAAATTTGTTTAGATGTACAATAAAATTGCAGAAATGTATGATTAATGATCACATGGGAAAAGTCGCGAACAGTAAAAGGGTTATTTTGGATCCTGATTGTCTGCGATGGACACCACTTGTCACTCAAAACATGCTCGAAAGTGACCAAAAAGAAGAGGAGAGTAAATCAGAAGATGAAGAAAAATCTGTACAAAGGAAAACACGGGGCAAGAAGACACAAAAAAGGCAAGCTGAGACCAGGAAGCAAAAAAACAATGGAAGCTCAGAAGAACCTAAAATTAAAAAATCCAAGTCTGAGTCTAAAGAGAGAGAAAAGAAAAATAAATCTCGTAAGAAATTACGTAGACGTAGAGAAAGTAAGTTTGTTGATATATTTTAATGTGACATTTAATCTAATTACTACTATTTAAAATATTTTAGAAGAGAAGAGTTCAAAGAATTCATCAAATAATTCTAATGACTACGTCAGCAACAATAAAGTGCAACCAATGGAAAAACCAGTGTCTCGCACTAAACCAATGGATAAAGCAACAACTCGGACTAAACTACACACAAGATCAAAATTATCTGTAAACAAAAGTCACGTCAAGTCCGATTTAGAGACACCAAAGAGTGGGTCAATGAAGTTACGTGCTTTGAAAAAACCCGACAAATCATCTACAAACTTGAAATCAGCTGAAAAGAGTAAAACAAGATCGACATCTGAAGCTGATAATGGTCCAATGCCAGAGCTGCAACCAGTTGGAACGGATGATGTGGACGAAGTTGAGATGGATCCTAGTAGCCTTGCACCGCCATCTTTACAGCAAGTGATATCTGAAAAAGAAATTTTGGGCAAGAAGAAACGTGGATGGCCTAAAGGAGTTAAGAGAGGTTCGCCGCCAAAGAAAAGGGTGAAACAAGTGAGACGAGGCCGTCCTCCAAAGGTATCATTTTTATAAAGAAATTTTATTGTATCTAGTTGTTTATATCATTTGTTTTTCTAGATTTCTCTTCTGTCAACTGAAACTAATAAAAAGTCAGCAAATGAGAATAGTGTAGCTAGTATGAGTAAAAGGGTTAATGTAAGAGATGAGAGCCAGGATGAGGATAGTGATGAAGATGAAGATGAGGATGATGATGAGGATGAGGAAGAAGATGAAGAAAAGGTAAAAGCCTTTATTAGAAGAAATTTTTATTATAAATAAATAAATTAAATAAATCAACAAATAAATAAATAATTTGAAGAAACACGATTTAAGTGTTCTTCAGTGCACTAATTAATAAAGCTTTAAGCTCTAAAATAAACATAATTTACCTTAATTTCAATGGTAATTAATTAGAACACAAAATTTGCTGAATAAAGAAACGATTTTCTTCTGTACATAGACATAATTGATGTAATCCTGGAATGAAATCAGTTGTCAACAAAATCTAAAATATCAATGTGTGTGGAACAAAGTAACTAGCAGGATAAAACCCTATTATTATGAAATTTAAGAAATACATAATAGAATCATAAATCCCTATATCATATTGTAAAATTAATAAGTATTGAACTAAAACCTGATATTGACAATATGATATGTCATACAAAATTTATAATTTGTTTATTTACTTGACACTAAGGCTTGGGGATTGTTCTTTAAGAACGTAATGCCTAAAATCATATTTTTTGGACCCCCCCCCCCCCTTCACCATGTCACACTAATGTCACAAAAAACCATACCCTTCATGGGGTATTGACCATGTGGTGTTACTGTCACACGAATTTCAGACACCCCCCTTACTGGCATTATGTTCTTTAAGTATGATTCCTTATTTTTAAAATGGTGAAACAGAAATAAATATTAAAGTGATAAAAAACAACAACAAAAACATAGATAACAAAGTAACGAAAATTAAAATAAATTAATTTAAATTGGTTAATTTTCCCTTTTTAGGCATAAAAAGCTTTTTAAACTATTCAAGAACAGGCTTTTTTTGGTTTTTCATTTTTGATTTGGTTTTAGGCATTGAAATGGGGAGGGGGGTTACATTAGTTGCATTTGAAAATGAAAACGGGACTGGTTTTAACGGTTTTAGAAAAGTTAGTTTTAGGCTAGTTTTAAAGCAATTTTCGAATGGCTCAGTTTTATTTTGGTTTGACACCAGATTTTACTTTGATTTGACAAAAACAAATTAAAATCAATTTTATTTATTTTATTAATTATTAACAACTTGTACCTTAAAGATCCCAACGATCTATCTTTCAAAGATGGATGCCACTGCAAGCACTAAAGACCCACATAAAATGAAAATCAAGGTCTAAAACAACCTATCAGAGATTATTTTGGTTTTAGCTGGTTTTAATAGTTGCATTTGAAAATGAAAACTGGACTGGTTTTAGTGGTTTTAGCCTGGTGTTGGTTTTACACATTAAAACAAGCTAAAACCAAAACGATCTCCGATAGGTTGTTTTAGGCCTTCATTTTGGTTTTATGTGGGTTTTTAGTGTTTGCAGTGGCAACCATCTTTGAAAGATAGATCGTTGGGATTTTTAAGGTACAAGTTGTTAATAATTAATAAAATAATTAAAATTGATTTTAATTTGTTTTTGTCAAATCGAAGTAAAACCTGGTGTCGAACAAAAGTAAAACTGAGTCATTCGAAAATTGCTTTAAAATTGGTCTAAAACTAACTTTTCTAAAATCGTTAAAACCAGTCCGGTTTTCATTTTTGAATGCAACTATTGAAATGTAACCAATATTTGACATTATCAAACACCCTTTCTGCCCTATTAATGCATTAAATTAGGTGTTCACTAATCCACAATATTTTCATTTTATGAAATTTTAAATATTTTTCATACTTTTTTATGTTTTTGTATGAAGATATCTTTAAAACACAAAGCACTATTTTTACAAACAATTAAAATTATAAATAACATCTTTGTGATTAATACCGAACAGTACTGACATTGGTCTGGGATCCCGGTATCGTAAGACCTCACTTGACACTAAAAAAACTTGTATTGAAAAATAATTTTAAATACATAATGAATTCTTCCGAGGTCTGGTTATTCACACTTTAATCCTCTACAAAAATAAAAATAAAAAAACAACAAATAAGCTGAATAAAAAATGAAGAAAATTTAAAAATATCTAGTTGAATAGGCAAAATTCTTCATATTCATATTATTCATGTCTATTATTTGTATTACAGGAATACGAAGTAAATTCAGTTGTAAATAATGCAAATAAAGAAAAGGAGAAAGAAATAGCAAACGACGACTTGAACTTATCGGACAATGATGATCCTAATGATGAACATGAAGAATCAATCGACGATATTGACGACAGGAGTAAATCAAATGAAATATCAACCGACACATGCAAAGAGGACCATGCAGACGAAGACTGCAAATTAGACACAGCTGAAACAAATGAGCATGACATGTCTCAAACTGACGATGGACAAAACTTAGATGAGGACGGTGGAGAAGCAATGGAAACTATGCCAACAATAGCAGTTTGCGGACCTGCTCCACTAACCCCAGTAACACCAAGCAGTGGTCCACCTCATCTTTTACCATCTTCCAACTGCGTTCAAGGGCCACCAAGTAGCCAATCGAATTGCTCGTTGGAAGATAGTCAGCTACTACAAAACACACCACCATTGAGTGCCAGCAACCCGATGTTGTCGAGTCCATCACAAAATATGACACCGAATTATCAACCGGAACCGATGAATGTGAATCCAGTTCCCATTTGCTCGGTCGGAAGTGATGTGAATATGCAACAAGACCATATAAAACACAGAAACGATTACGACGATAGGTTACATAACGATATACATGGCAATTACGAGATGGACACATCTCATTCGCACGATAATATGTCCAACGACGGCATACGAAGAGGCGAACTGACACCGGAGGCAAATCAAATTCACGTGCTATCAAATCCACCAACACCAGTCGTCAAACCGCAAACAGTCGATATGCATCAGAACATGGGAGTTTACACCCCGGATTCGACTAGCAACAGCGTCCTTTCGGGTACCGGCGGTGGGTACCAATCGATGGAAATCGATGTGGCCCAACTCGGTTTGGAATCGCCGACTTCCATCAGCAGCAGCGAGATGGCGCAGAACTCAGTGGAGCAGCCCCAACCTGTCCTAACACCCCAGGGTTTCTCAGATTGTGCTCAGATGCCGCCACAACCCCCATCCGCACCCCCAGTTGTCCGTAACGCCCCAACACCGATTCCAAACATGGTTTCCACCCCTGCACCACCCCCAACACCAACACCGATTGCACCCGCCATCACCCCGATCCCGATCGCATCTACCTCGACACCTATTCCTGTCCATACCCCAACCCCGATGCCAACACATCACCACCATCATCATCGCATACATCCACACCCATCGGCTACCCCGATTTTACCAGCGAATTTTTGTAATGGCAACAATCATCTGGGATTGGCTAATTTGAATTCGATCACATTGAATCATAACATCGCACAAATCGCACAGAGCACCACCCCACATCCACCCAACATGAACTTAAATGTAGCACAGGTTGGGACGAACATTGTTGGTAACTGCACTACACCCAATATGGTCGCTGTTGCTGGCGGCAATTTTGTGAGCGGGGTCAATGTCCAGGTTCCCGTGTCATCGGGCACTTATGTGCAAGCGATGTCAGCACCCTCTGGTTCGTACGTGAGTGTACCAGTTGGGATGTCAGTTGCGACCGTGATACAACAACATGCACACGCCGGTGCAATTCAACAGCAGGGTCATGGGTCGACTCAAAGACTCACTCATGTCACCTTGCCGATGCCGGCTTCGTGCGCAGCTGTGTCGCCAGTGTCGAACTTTTTTATCCAGAGTCCGAGACCGAACCAGACTCCTACTCCGACTCCACCTGTGCATCTGACGCATCCTCATCCACGGGCTAATTCCACTAGTTGCAGTTTGGTTAAGCTACAGCAGTTGACTAACGATATTATGGACTTGGCATCGAGTCCGGCGACTCCGTGCAACACGATCACGCCGCCGCCGAATTTGACTCCGCCTCCGCCTGTTAATATGACGCCTCCGCCGTCGATACAGCGGAATCTGACGCCGCCAATTCCGAGCCTGCAGCCGCAGATTTCGATACCGGCCAACGCACATTTGTATAAACACTTTAATCGAATGCGGCCCATTCAGCGGAATCCGAATGTGACGATCAATCAGAACTTGATGTCCGGTTACCAGACGTTGAATGGATTTCGGATGCAGCCGCAAGGGGCGCCCACAGCTACGGTACTGAACACGAGTTATATCACGAACACTGGCTTTATGAACCAACAGATTCCGACGATGCAAATGGGGATGGTGAATATGAATATGCATCCTCAACCGCAATATCAGGAACAGGCCATACAACCAGCCAGACCGCAGAACGCCATGTATGCTACCTATGGCTACATCAATGGTAGTTTACAGCCTCATACGCTCAATGGCGTGATGCGTAGGTGACTAGATGGACGTGGGCCTTGGTCCGATTCCAGTGGGACATGAATTATGAATATTTTGTGATCAAATTTTATGTAATTTTTTTTCTCCTAATCTCCTGATTCCCTTCATCCTGCTGCCTGCTCCAGTTTCTTCGCACAAGTTATCGTGTTGTTATACCATAAAACAGATGACGAATCTCAAGTTTTTAATAATGTCAGCTTTTTTTGTTTTTTTTTTTCTCTTTATTTTAAATGCTAAAATTTATTTTGATTTTTTTTTAATTTAAAGAGTAAACGATTTAATTATAGTCTTTGAAATGAAGTTAATTCCAATTTTTATTATTGTTCGTTTGTGCACAAGTAACAAAATACTGAATCAGAAAACATTGAATTATTTATGTTTACGTTCAGTATTTGTTATACCAAATACCGAATATTCAGGTCCAGTGATTGTTTGTAGATACACAGTTCCTTTTAAAATAAACTGACACTAAGAAAATACCAAAATAATTAAAAATGGAGTCACTTGCTTGTGCAAACACAATTTTTTTTGGTGAATTTGATGAGTTAATGTAATTGGAATTAATGTGATTTCAGAGTTCTGTGATTATAGAAGGAAGTTTGTCGAGTACTTAAGGAAAGTTATGCTAAAGGAAGTTGCAGACAAGGAAAAGTTTTTGTTTGTTGGTTTTACTCTTCTAGTTAGCATGAAAGTAATAATTAAATTGTCACTTTTTTCGTTTTTTTTATTATTATTAATAAAAAAAACAATTATCTGTCATGGGCACTTGCATGTAGTAAGGTGTAATTATTTATTTATATAAATCATGTTATGTCAGTTTTTAAACTGCTATGATTAGTTTGCCAATTATTATTTTTTAATTTGTATTATTTTATACATTAGTTGACTTTATACAATAAAAGTTTTATGTTCCTAGTAATATTTTTTACTTATATTAATAATGGCACGTTTTACAAGTGGTCACAGCTGTAGTACAAATCTTTATTTTTCAAAAATAATTAGTAACCTTTTTTAATTTTTTTAGATAAACAAAAAAAGAAAAAAGGTAGCAAGTGCTATGATAGATAATTATTTAACATTTTGTAACATTAAATCATTATTTGGGCTTGGAAAATAGGTGAAGATATCAGAAATAAATTTTTATAAGCTCTGAAATTATTTTTATCTGGTACAAAGTAAATTTTTCTCTTTGATTTGCCTTTTATCATTATTTACTATAAATTCTTTTAATGTATGGGCATTGTATAAAGTGATTTTTGAATATTTTGAATTAATGGTAGAAACAAAAGTATGTTATTAAATTGATGACAAAACCTTGCTTTCGGACCTGTTCTAGTGATATATGTTTGATTTTTATTTGACTTTTATTATTATTTTGATCTTCACATTGTGTATAGTTGAATCCATCACTGATTTAAATACCCGATTTTACTTGTAGGCACCTGTAGAAAAAGTGGGTTTTAAAAAAAGATTAAAAAACTTAAAAAAAAAAAAGAATTAGTTGATAAATATATACGCCAAAAGCTGGAGTGATTTTTGACTTCAGCGTGTAAATAAGTTTCATTTTTGCTGATAAAATATATTTAGCAAGAACAGAGGCATTATACCAGTATATAGGTTTGCATTCAATATTTTGGATCAAACATTTGTTTTTTTCATTTTTCATCAGAGGGAATTTGTTTTGTAGGATTTATTAAGCCTATGTTCCTTGAGCTGCAAATAAAAATAAAAAAAATCATGGTTTTTCAAATATGTACAGGTTCCTCGGAAAAAAATTGTTTGATTTTATCTTGTAAGAAATTAATGTGGCTACTTCAAGCAGTGTCTATTTTTGTGTAGTTTGAGATTAAACATAAAAAAATCAATCAATGTATTAAAAAAAAATACTTGAATTCACATCATGGGAATTTTACGAAAAATTACATAAAAATAATATACTGTGCGTTTTAAATATAAAAAATGAAAAAATGGAACAAAAAAATTCATTATATTCTGTAAGAAATTTGAAAAAAAAAATAATTTGCACAGGAAATGAAAAGTTTCAAACTGCTGTAAATACATTTGCTTGATTCAATTAAAAGAAAAGTACATTTTTTCAATCTATTTTTGTCGGTGTCTCATTTTTATCTTTATTTCTCAAAAGGATTACAAATTTTGTTCCAAGGTTGAATGACATGAGACAAGTGTTACGTTTAAATTTTTTTTAATTTGCAGACTTTATCCAATTGGATACGAAAAGTTATTTCAGTTTGGAAATAGCTCGTATTATGTCATTTACATTCATATCACCGCGTAATTCTTCCATCTGCTGATTGTGAATGATGTTTCCAGAACGGACTAGAAAAATTCCTAATTAAAAACGGTTAAAAATCCATTTTTAGAAATTTAAAATTTAAAATAAAAAAAATACATTTACCATCAAAGAGTTTATCATTTTCCTCTTCCAAGTCATCGTTTTGACTGTATATAGTTCTTCGTTTGGGACGAAAAAATCGTTGCTAAATAGAACATAAAGAAATCTAGAATTTTTCAACAACAAAATAGAAAAAAATTAATCAATTACTTCAACATCAAGATAGACATCGCCTTTAAGATTGCGATGAAGTCCGCTGACGAGCCATGTATCTCCGGTCACTGCATACAGAGCAATACCTCGTTTATCGAGCTCTGGTTTTACTAGCGCAGAAACCTTAGCCGCAGCCTGAAAAAAAAATTATACCATTTATCAAAACAAGTGTAAGCTAAAGTAAAAAACATACGTCGTGTCGATTTGGACACCATGGTTTCCTCAATGCTATAATAAGCACTGGTTTATCGTTATCATCCCACAAAGAACTAGCCTAAAATTGATAAATGGTTGTTAGTTGAGTGTATTTTTGGTTCGATGAATTTATTTTCAACTTTAAATGCTTTTTTGTTCGAATCTTTAGTAGAACGAAGTGGAGCATCAGCTAAGAATTGAATCCATGAGTCGTCATAATCCAATACTTGGGATCTTCGCTTCCAAATGTAAGTGGCAAATCCAGCACTAGCTAAACTTCCTGCCACTAATCGGACCCAGGGTGAAGTAGGAATAATTGATGTCATTTTGAATAAAATTGTATTAATTCAAACATGATCTCTTAGTTAGGCTCTTTGGCTTTTGGAACAAATAGGGTTGTCTTCCATCCTATTAGAGGAGACGAGCATCAACGTTTCTTGAGTTTCGAAAATAGTATGAACAACTGGCTAAGATGATTAAAGTAAATAACGAGCTCGCGTGAATTTGCATTGATATGAAAAAGTGTTGACTTGTTTATTTATTCTTATGCTGCGCAAACAAAGGAAATAAATAAAACGGGTGCGATTATAATTTTCAAAATTTTTTAATTGAATTTTATTTAATAATTCACCAACTTTAAATTTTATTTCTTTATTTTAAATGATTAAATGGGTAATTATTCTTTAAATTACCATTTTGCGAAACCGGAACTGAAATTTCATCACATTTTGAAATTATCGCCGCGCATGCGCAGATGTAAAAAATAATCTCGGCGAGTTTTCTATTAGCTCTGTTATGGTGCGGAAGTAGTGTCTGCTCTATTAATCTAATCAAGTCCAATGTAATGGCAGCAGCTATTTCAATCACCGGTGACAATAAACACAATGATTCGTTTAGTGAAAAGAATTCTTCAACTTCCTCAAGCAGTAGCATCAATGAATTAACAGAAATAACGCTACAAGCTGTTGCTAATAAACTAAACGATTACGCAGATTCCGGGTTTCACAAAAAGTGATTTAATGATAAGAATTAAACCTTAAGAAGTTCCTTTTTACTTACATTATATTTTTCTCATTTTTATTAGTTGGACGGATACCGTTATAATTCCCAAAGCTGGAGTACATATAGAAAACGGTAAGAAACAATTACAACATTTTTACTATAATAATATAATATTTACTATAATAAATAAACAGATTATTGTGTGATACCGATAAGATATTTGACTTTGCCCGTTGTAGATAACATAATGGACCCTAAAGAGAGAGAGGATTTAATAGAAAAAAACGACTTTTGGATGACGCATAGATGTTTTGGTTGTATGAAAAATGTTTGCAAACCCTGTCTAAGAAGTGAAAAACAAGATCCAGTTCCAATAACTGTAATGGAAAAGTTGAAGTACAGTTTACTTTGTCCTCCAGCAGGTATTTTAGCAGAAGCTTTACTCAGGATAAGTTTATTACTAGCTTTGTGGGGTGTTATGTGGTCAATCAGTGGTTCAAGTGCAGAACCTGGTGGAAATTTATTTGCTTTATTTATTTTATGGATTATCGCCGCCATTTTTGGAAAGGTTTTTGACTTTTGCAAATTACCAGGTTTATTAGGTAATATTTTATTTTTATTTCAAAAAGGTTTTTATATTTTAACACTTAAACATTATTTTATTAGGTATGTTAATTGCTGGATTTATGTTGAAAAACGTTCCTCATATTAAAATAGCTGAAGACATTGATCCTAAATGGTCTTCTGTTTTTAGGTAAGATAAAATTTTAATAATTTTTTTCATCTGTTAAAAATATAGAAAAATAATTTTTTTTTCAGGGGTATTGCTCTGGTTGTGATTTTAATCCGAGCTGGACTTGGATTAGATCCCGGAGCTTTAAAGAAATTAAGCTTTGTTTGTGTTCGACTGGCATTTTTACCATGTCTCAGTGAAGCAATAACAGTCATGGTTGCATCGCATTTAATTTTCAATTTCCCTTGGTTATGGGGTCTCATGTTAGGGTAAATATTAAAGGTTTATTTTATTTTTTAGAATTTATTTAACTAATTATTTTTCTATTAGATTTGTGTTAGCTGCAGTTTCTCCGGCTGTTGTAGTCCCATGTTTACTTTCTTTAAGTGACCGTAGTTATGGAACAGCAAAAGGAATTCCTACTTTAGTTATAGCTTCTGCAAGTATTGATGATGTTTTGGCAATAGGAGGATTTGGTGTTGTGTTGGCAATTACTTTTTCTACTGGTATAATAATTACTTTTAAATTAAAATCAAAAAATAAATTTTAATACAATAATTTGTTAATTTAGGTGATTTAGTTATGACAATTCTTCAAGGTCCAATTGAAGTACTAATTGGAGTAGTTTACGGGTCATTTATAGGAATTTTATTATGGTTTTTACCAAACAAAACCACGGTATGAATTTAAATTATTCTTTAGTCTAATAACACTAAAACAATTTTTTATGCAGTCACGAGTTGCGTATGTGCGATCATGTTTAGTATTCTGTACAAGTGTTTTCGCTGTTCTTGGAAGTCGTGCATTTAATTTTGCGGGATCAGGTCCGCTTGCGTGCTTAGTTTTATCATTTATTGCTGCCATGAGGTGGCGAAAAGAGGATGAGAGTACTTTAGTAAGTAGTCATAAAAATTTCTAATTTATTTATTGACTTGTTTTTTAATAATTTTATTTTTTTAGGAATCTATTAAATCTACTTTTGCTTTTCTATGGTTTATTTTTCAACCATTTTTATTTGCTCTTATTGGGGCAGAAATAGCTGTTAATTCTTTAAAGCTGAATGTTATAGGTATAGAAATTTTTATTTATTTAAATAATTTTTTTAATTTGAAATTTATTTTAGGTTATGGAGTTGCCACTTTAGTATGTGGTTTAATCATTCGAATACTCGTTTCATATCTGGCTGTTTTAGGAGCTAGTTTTACATGGAAAGAAAGACTTTTTGTAGCTTTAGCCTGGCTACCAAAAGCTACAGTTCAAGTTCGTTTTAATACATTGACATATATTGTATGAATTAGTTGTATATAAATTTAAATTATCATTTTCATAAAGGCGGCCATCGGTCCTATTGCTCTAGATTATGCTAGGGATAAAGGGGAAGAGAATTATTCTGCGGAAATCGAATTTGGCACGCAGGTATTGAAAAAACATATTAAGAAATTGCGTCCACAAATTGTAAGTTGTTTTTGTTTTTATTTAAATGCAGATACTCGCGATTGCTGTGCTAGCAATCATGATTACAGCTCCAATTGGTGCAGCGTTAATAGTTTTAACTGGAACTAAATTACTCACTCATGATGGTCCAGTAACGAATAATAAAACAAACGGAAATCAAGAAATAGAATCATCAAATACTAATTTATAACAAATTAATCAGATCAAAACTACACGGGTACCTGAAGGAAATTACAATTATTTAATGAAATAAATCTATTAATAAAGAAAAAAAAACTTATTTGAAATAAAATAGATTTATACTTGATTTGTTATGAATTTATCAATTTTTTTGTGAATCCTAATACATAATTTATTAACAATAACATGTCTTACACTTGACTATATACTAGAGTTTTCTTTTTGGTTTCTCTGAATTTTTCTACAGAATACATAATTGTGCCAACAGTATTAAGTAAAATACCTAAAACATTTAACGGATGAAAAATGACTCCTTCAAAAACGAAAAATCCAACAATTGTTTGAATAATGCTTTTTATAATGCCAACAACACTTGTAGTTAAAGCTGAATTGAGACTAGTACATAGGAATAGTGAATAGTTTAATAAAACTCCCATGGTTGTAACCATGAAAAAGCACAGCATAAAATAATAATCTGAAAATAATTGCATTAGTTAAAATAAACAAAATAAATATTAATTTATTTAATACCATTGAATACTGAAAAGGAAATTCTATTTTCACTCAAAAGACTTATTGAATAGCCCACAGCTGCATAAAATAAACAGTTGTAACTGTTAAAATAAAAAATCTCTAAGGTTGAATGTTTGTCTTCAGAAGCTTTTTGAATCAATGTTTGGTAAACTCCTTGAATTAAAACGCTTACAATACCAACTGTATAAGCAACTGCATCAAAAGATAAATCGCCAAAACCTGTAATATATAAAAATATACAAAACATTAATTCTAATATTAGAAATTGTTAATTCGAAATTTTTCTAACCGGCTATCACACATCCAGCAGTTATCAATAAAATAGAAAATATTATAAAATTGGACGGAACCGATTTTTTTAAATAAGTAACGGCCAAAATTAAATTGACCATAGGTGTACATCGTTTTATCACAGCGTACATAGGGATATTCATCCCTTCGAGAGCAATTAATGCAAAATTTGAATGTATAATACAACTTAACGATGCAAGCCACATTACTTTGGCTTTAACAAATGAATAATTTGCAATCGACACGATTTTAAAGCATTTTAAAGCCTCAATTGATAAAACAGCAAAACACATTTGAATTAAGAGTATAAATAAAGGCTCTTTAAAATTATAATGTGATAATAAAGCTTTGTTTAGAAATGCCATTGCACTTGACATGCTGCCGTACAAAATTGCCGCTAGAAATCCTTTCATCGAATGAAACATCTGTAAAGAAAAGAAGGAAATGTTTTTTGTTATTATTCAGAGGATGATATATAGTTTCAATATTTCATTACCTTGTTTTATGACGATGGAAAATGACAACGAACATGACAAGTTCAACTCGTTAAATTCATATGACGAAAATCATTTGATGTTTCTTGTTTCCAGCTGCAGGCTATAAGGTGATGCCTGCAAAATAGTCGGAAAGTAAACATCAAGTACAGTTTTAAAACATTGTGCATGTTTATGTACTCATCCCCTATCGGTGACATTTAGAACTAATTAAATTTCAAGATGTAATTTAATTTATCAATTAATTAATTAATCATTTTAATAAAATTCACTTCTTTTTATATTTTAAAAATCAAAATTTTAAGCAATTGTAAATTTTATTATTTACTAAATCACGTGATGTTTTGTCATAAGTGTTTGAAATAGTAACTAGGTGACGAGAATATTATTACGCCGCGAACTTTCCACGCGCAGTACGAAGAGAACGACTTCAAAATTATCGAGAGTTACTTCCTAATTCTTCCTCAGCGAGGTTTAAATAAGAACTAGAAGCAAGTTTATAGCTTCCTTTCGGTTCGCCATTTAACAATTTAAAACGTAAATGATTAAATGTTATTTATTTAGATGACGCAACAAAATTTCCCTTTCTAGGCAAAAATGATGGCAGTAAGGTTAACCATGTGTCAACTGACACGTTCGTCGAATCTTCTACATGCTAAACCAATAGTATGGGGTGAAATAAGAGTAAGCAAATTGGCTAGTCAACCAAAAAATGTATTTCGCCAAAGAGGAACATCTTTCAGACAAGGGTTCGATAGTACACGAAAACGAACCCTAAAGGAAATATTGATGGAACCAGCTGGGGAAACCGGTAGACTGAACTAAAATGTTAAAAAATATTCTATTTTAATCAAAATATTGATTTCAGCTTATGTTATTGGTAAGGGATCATTGGCCGGTGCATCAGCTTTTGGGTTAGGCGCGTTATGTTACTATGGAATTGGTTTATCCAACGAACTTGGAGCAGTGGATCGAGCTGTGTAAGTGAAAA
>JAQFZN010000288.1:0-36306 GCA_034687075.1 Geophilus carpophagus
GCTGATCAAAAAACTGAACAAAATCAGACACAATTAGCAGGCTCATCAGAAGGTGAACGAACAACAAATGAAAATTTAACAGAAGAAAATGAATTAAATAATGACATTCAAGAAGTCGATGAAGATATAATGGCATCTGCAATTCGTAAGCGTCAGTAAGTAAACTTAACAAAAATGAAATTATAAAATTAATAAATATTTAAAAATTATTCAGATACGTAACGCAAGAGTTATGTGAAAGTGAGGCGGATTACGTTCGAGATTTAGGAAAGATAGTTGATGGTTATATGGAGATAATGAAGGATAAAGATGGAGAAATTTCAATGCCTGAAGATCTACGTGGAGGAAAAGATAAAATAGTATTTGGAAATTTAGAACAAATTTATGAATGGCATAGAGAGTGAGTTATAAGATGATTTTATGTTATTAATTTGATTTAATTAATTTTATATTTTTAATATTAGTACATTTTATCAAGAATTACAAAAATGTCTAGACGAACCTGCTCGGTTAGGAAATTTATTTCATAAATACAAACGTAAATTACAAATGTACGAACGGTATTGTCAAAACAAACCGAAATCTGAATTCATCGTATCCGAATTTGATACGTATTTTGAAGAACTTAGACAGAAACTTGGTCATAAACTACAGTTGTCTGATCTATTAATAAAACCAGTGCAAAGAATTGTCAAGTACCAACTTTTGCTCAAGGTTATTTAATTTCAGTTGTAGGAAATTTATCTTTTGTCTAATGTTTTTTTTATTTACTGTAGGATATTTATAAGTTTACAGAGAAAGCTGGGTTAATGGATGAGTTGGATATGTTGAAACGAGCAGTAGATACAATGCACGAAGTACCTAAAGCAGCTAATGATATGATGAATGTTGGTCGGCTTCAAGGATATGATGTAAGTTTTAGTTTTTACCAAGTAAAGTAATAAAGTTTTAAAAATAATTCGCTAATTTTTCTTTCTTTTTTTTTTTTTAAATTTTAAATTGAAAAAAAAATTAGGGAAAGATAACGGCTCAAGGAAAATTGCTCTTACAGGATATGCTTCTTGTGTCTGAGGGCTCTTCGGCCACAAATTTTAAAGGAAAAGATTGGCAGGTTTTTCTTTTTGAACAGATAGTTATTTTCAGTGAAGTTGTAGGAAAAAGGACGCAGTTTTCAAATCCTGTATATATTTATAAGAAGCACATCCAAGTAAGTGAAGAATTTATATATTATTTATTTACATACTTATTTAATTTTTTAATTAATTAAATATTTCTAAAGGTAAATAAAATGGCACTAGACGAACATACAGATGATGATGATCCACAAAAATTCGTCCTTATTTCCAAATGTCCTCAACAACAAGGACTTGCATTTACAATTCAAACGCCTACTGAAGAAGTTAGGAATCAGTGGGTGGCTAATATTCGTGCCATTCTTGATACGCAGATGGATTTTTTGAAAGGTAAGCAGGAAAATAACAAATTTTTTAATAATAATTATATTAAATTTTTAAAAATTAAATTTATATTCATCTTATTACAGCTTTACAGTGTCCTATTGCATACCAAAAGGAATTAACCAAAGAAACGTCAGAACCAGAATTATCTTCGTTGTGGAACCCGACGCTGCGCAAGACACTGTCGCACCCGTCAGCGGCTACTGCGTTCTTTCAAAAACATGGCGGAGACAGCGGTGACAAGCAGCAACGTCGTACCCAACGAGATAAAAAAGTTAAGGCATCTAGTGATGCATCAGACAGACGAATGACAGTTGCGTGCGCCCCTGTGCCAGCCATCAAACAAGACTCTGCTCCTGCCGCTAATAAAATGACCTCGTTGCCATGCTCTCCTACAGACCGGTTTCCCGAGCATGAAAGCAACGAAGGACTTTGTCCGTTAGTAACGAATCAAGTTAGTGACCAAAGGAAACATTCATTACCAGTTACAAGTTTGGTTGCTGGAACTTCGGTGCCCAGTTCAAGTCAAAGTCCGCCAAAGTCGAAAAAAAACTTTTTGGAGGGATTTCGAAACACGTTACGTCCTAAATCAAAGACTGAATTGAGTTTGAACAATGGACTGACGACGACGGTTGATGGAACCTCAGCATCTGCGCCTGCGCGGACTGATGCTAAAAATGGAGATGCTGGAAGACGATGGTCGGAGACTAACACAGTCAAACAGTTGGTAAGGCCCGAATCGAGCGGAGAAATAAGTGATACGGTGGTCCAATGATTCGATTTGTTTTTATTTTATTACTTTTATTGGTTTTTTTGTTAATTTTAATTTTATTTTATAAAAATTTAAAAATTTGGATCTTAAATGTGTCTTTTATTTTCCCTCCTTTAAAAAAAGCAAGTAGATTGTTAGACTTAGCTTTTTAAAAAAATTAATGCTCAAGAACCGCTGTGCGGAATGTCGGTGCTCTTGACGAGCGGTGTTTTCTTTTCACATGTTAAAAAAATAATAATTAATAATAATAATTATAATAATAATAACCGCAATTAATTAACAGATAGGAAAACTTTATGCATTTTTAAAGTTAAATGAGCTGAACTTTTAAACTAACTGTGCTGAAACAAAATTTACACGTTTTTTTGTAAATTTTTCTCATTCTAAATAAAAATTATAAAAATAAATAGAAAAAAAATGTAAATAATGTACAGTTCCTTAAACCTTAGCACCGTCTATTTGTGCTTTTATTTATGAAAATTTTAGATTAGCTAATACTGATTTAATTTTATTTAATTTTCTTTTTTATTTTCTACGTTTTGTTTTGCTTTTTAATTTTTCTGTGTTCTTAGGCCGAAATACTTCATAGATAGAAATTTGTGTGCAAATGTATAAGTGATTTGTCCTGGTTTAATCATTTACGTGTAATTATTTTGAAAAATAATGAAAAATGTCAAGAAAATGTGAATATTTAAGCCAGGATTAATTATTTTCCTTTTATGACTTGAATTGCTGTTAGCATAATAGAAATAACTTTTAAAAATCTATGTAAAAAATTACTAAAAAGAATTTGATTTATTATTATTTTTTTAATTTTATTTGATTGGTTAATGTTTCAGAATGCAACCTTGTGACTGGATACACTTTGT
Source organism: Geophilus carpophagus (assembly GCA_034687075.1). Classification (NCBI taxonomy): domain Eukaryota; kingdom Metazoa; phylum Arthropoda; class Chilopoda; order Geophilomorpha; family Geophilidae; genus Geophilus; species Geophilus carpophagus. Next base: position 3,099 of record JAQFZN010000288.1, read on the forward strand.
TTGAATACGACCAAATAAGTGTCATTTTCTCCCTCTAATGTAATGAGCAGTAATTTTGCGAAAATATTTTTTATTTTATTGTTACTTTTTTAATTTATTATATATTTTGTCTGTTAAACTGTGATTTTTTTTTTAAATTGATATTAAAAATTGCTATTATCAGCTGATATATTATATTGCCTCTTAATCACAGCCAAGAAAGTGTAAATAATGTAAAAAGTTTACTTCAAATGTGTGCTGTTTAAAGCTGAAACTTTCTTTTCTTGGTTTACTTTTATTTCTGTTCTTTTTTTAGTTTTATTTATGTGAATTAGTTTCGCAGATTTAATATTTTAGTATTATATTGCAATGCAAAATTGACATCGCTTTTCATGCTCTCTTAACAATCTCGAAATTTTGTACTGCAAGTTCCCCAAAATTTGTGTGAAAATGTCGCTTTATGTGAATACAATAAAGATGTAATGACTAGACTTTATGTAGTTTTTTATTTCCATACATTTTTAAAATACAACAGTTGGAATTATTCATAAATTCTGAATCAGAATCCATGTGTATCATGTGACAAAATGACCTATTTCTGCCCTGATTAAGACCCGCCATTTTCGATCACTTTATTTAGGTTTCATTTAAATTTTTCATGCTTAACTTTTACTTAACTTTCTTGCATTTATAAATTAATAATTTTTATTTGATAAATTTATTTAAATTTATGAAAAATAAAAAAAATAAAATTAGCATGATGCTCTAAAACTTCCACTTTTTGCCACTATGTCTTAGTCCTAATCAATCCTTGTTTCCCCCTTTGCAACTGCTCGCATTGCTGTATCGCCTTTCTTATCATGAAAATCAACTGCTGATAATTTTTCAAGCTATCAACAACTGTAAGTAGACATTTTCTTTACAATTTTATAACATAAATGGGTGGAATCCTCAACCAAACAAGATAAGATTATTAAGATTACCTCAAATGTGGGTGTCTTTCTTTTATTAGTCACAACTAGACCTATCCTACATTTTTTACACCAGATTAAAAAAATAAAGAAAGGTACAATAACACAGAGTTTAGAACTATTTTTATTAGTTGTTACTTAATATTTACTTAAGCTTAACTGAAGAATTTAATCCAAAGGCACATATTTGCAAACGAGAACTTCATATTCCTCATATTTATGCTCACCTCCACCAAATGGAATATACAAACAACCATGACTTGGATGCACCTGTAAATTAAATCCATTAAATACACAACACAAACAAAATTTAATTACAAACAAATTACCTTGCCAAGAGTTAAAGTTCCCTCATGCTGAGTACGTCCAATGAACAAATTTTCACCATCACTGGTAACGCCACCTTGAAGTGCCCCATTTGGTACGTCACCATTACTTGATGAAACCCAGTCCATACTGCAGTCGCAGGGATTGCACAAAACCTATATTATTAAAATTAAAACATTATTAATTAAAAAGTTTTAAAATATTAAAATATTAATATTAATAATTACCTCGTAATGCGATTTCTTGTGCTCATCTCCGCCATATGCAACGTAGCAACAACCATGAGATGGTACAATTTTACCGGGAATCACTTCGCCTTCATGATGAGCACGACCAACGTAAATTGTGTCGGAAACATCCCAACCTGCTTGTACAGCAGCATCAGGAATATTTCCTTCACTGCTGTGTTCCCATTTACCCGCGAGTTTGTATTTACCTATTGAGTTGAATCGGAAATGCAACTTTAGGGTTAAAAATGAAATTTTTAAACTGTTACTTACGTCCGCAAGACATGGTTGTTGCAATTAAAAGTAGTAGTAGTAATTAATCTTCAAGTATTTATATAAATTCGGTATCCGCCTTTGTTGCCTAGACAACTCAGTATAAAGTCCAGTTGATAAAACCCAGCCTAAACTAAGACTGATAACTGACAAAGTTTGTGATAATGAGTCACACTCTGCTCGTGAAGTATGAAAAGAAAAATGCAGTTGCATCAACTTATTTATCAATCAATAATACATTGTTTTCTTTTCTAATTCTAGAATGCAGTATCTTAAAATTGAGTGATATTAATGATTTTATATCTTATCAAGATATAAGTATAAAGTATAATAAAATTGAAAATAAGAAATAAAAATTTTCGAACCTGCTAGAAAATTCTAGTTGAGAATTTATGTTGTTTGCTTTTAAGTTTGAACAAACATACTAAGGGAAGGAAGTTTACGCAACAGATGGTTCTCAATTCTGATTTGTGTAATGGAAATCAAGTTGATCTCATTTATGTTATGCGAGAAGGTGTTTTTTTGTTCAATCGGTTTGTCATATGAATCATAATCATGCAAAATCGTGTAATAGAAAAATAAAAATAAAAAATTATATTTCGAAATTTTTATTTTGAATCATTCAAAAAATACACTTAAACTGGTTAAAAAGAAAATAATTTGACAATTCTTTTAACTGATTTTAAGTAAAACAGTTTTATTCATTTATAAAACTGATTTTGAATTTTGAATTTAAAAAGTAACGGTAGAACACACTAGAACTTCATAATGGTTTTTGCTATGCTCACGCCCGCCATAAGGAATATAAATGCAGCTATGACTGGGATGAACCTGAAAATCATTTTAAAATTTAAAAAAATAACCTTGACTTTGTTTATCTAAATTAATCTATTATCGTCTATATTTTCAAGTGAGAAATATTAGATGATAAACATTTGAAGTGTTTATAACCATTCTTTCTCTTATCTTAACTTGCCTTGCCGACGGTTAAGGTTCCTTCGTGGTTGACACGCCCGATGTACAAAGGTTCACCATTCATTGTTCTGCCTCCTTGGATAGCACCACTTGGAATCTGTCCATTAGATGATGATATCCACTGCATTTGACACTGACCAGCGTTAGTGAGCACCTAGAAAATAACACAACGGAAATAACAAATAAATTTGATTTTTTTAAATTTAAAATTTTCAAATTGTTAAATTTTCAAATTTAAAATAATCTCATACACATACCTCATAATTAGGTTTTGCATGCTCATTTCCGCTATGGGAAATATAGCATGTTCCATGACCAGGCTGAATTTTTCCTGGTATTAAATCGCCATCATGATGCGCTCTACCAACATACAGTGGTCCGCCATCGTGTCCCGCTTGTACCGCTTGTGGTGGGACATGACCATGACTGCCTGGTACCCAGTGAGGTGTTCTGTAATGGTTGTCTATTGAATTGAAAATTAAAAATAAGTTTTAAGTTTGGTTTATACAAATATTGGTTCTTTACTTACATGCCATGATAAAAGTTCTTCAAAGTTCTTCAAAGTTGATACTTTCTGTTATCGTTTCTGTCACGTTTAAATGATGAAGCAGCTCTTTTTTTATAGCTCTTCAAATCAAAACTGATATGTTATTCCGTCGAAAAGGGCAAGCCGTTTCCTGTATGATCTATCCAATAGAATCGCTGTGTAATATCAGACTAAAATCCAATTTGATTGTACTCAGGAAAAAAAATTAAAAACTTAGCTCGCTGCTCACTACACGAAAACGAAACCGAAACTTTAATGTTAGTGGCAGGTGCGCTGTTATGTAAAGTTCAATCTTTGTTTTATCAGTGATAACTAAAATAAGATAAAAAATACTTGAAATTTATTATTTTATTTTTTTATTATCATATAAAGTACAAAAATACTCAATTTTATACCCTCAACCTATATTTTATTTATATCTTCATAAAAAGTACATTTTTTAATACAAATGTTTATTTCAAAACATATATATTTTCAAAGAAGTAAAAATGCTTTTTAATGTGGTATGAAACGAGTGTTTGGTGCTCCCCTAACATTCACAGCATCCATTGTAACCTTAAAAACCGAGCCTGCAAATGGCTGCCTCGCTTTTTCTTCATCTGTAAGCCCTTTATAAGCGGACGTGACGTAAAATTCGTTTAAATTTGGTCCACCGAAGCAGAGAGAAGTTAAGTTCTCAGCTGGCAAATCAATCTTGTCGATCACTTTGGCTGAATTATTATCCACAATTTTAATTTCAATTTTTAAAAGAAAAAAAATATTTAAATTTACCAGTATTTGGGTCAATATTAAGTATTCTTCCACCGCCATAATTAGCAACCCATAACTTTCCATCTAAATCAATAGTCATCCCATCAGGAAACTCTTTAGCTTTGCAATCAGGATTAGTGTTGTAATCAAAAAGTATACGTTCATTACCTAAAACAAAAATTAAATTTAAATTTAAATTAAAAATATAAAAATATAAAAATAATATACAAACTTATTTCTCCAGTATCGTTATTAAAATCGAAAACATGAATAAGTCGTTTAACGGAATCGACGAAATACATGTATTTCGAATCGATACTCCATGTCAATCCATTGCTAAGAGTGACGTTATCGAAATGTTTAGTGATTTTATTCTCTCCATCTACTCGATACAAACTTCCTAAATTGGGTTCAACAATTGTAGGCTTCGATTCCAATCCCATTGTTCCCATCCAAAGCCGACCGCTCGCATCACATTTTCCATCGTTCAATCGAGTTTTCTCGTTTCCTGATTCGATTTCTCCCAGTTCTTTAATCTGTTGATTTGTACGCCAGTTGAAATGCAAAATTTTCTTTGTGAAGCTGATAATGAATTCGTCGTCCGTATTTTCTACGGGAATCACGATAGTGGTCACGCCATTTCCGAAATGTTTTTTCTCCACCTTTTTATCGTTTGGATAGAGTTTGCATACATCTCCTACAAATGCATCTACGTAGTATAAAACTCCCTTATTTTCATCCCAAAATGGTCCTTCGCCCAAATTATGGGGTTCGGTTGTAGCTACCTCTAAAGCAAATTTCGGCATAATGCTTGTGGTTGTCTTGTCGATCTAATCTACGTTGCTATGATGTTTTTTCTTTTATAAAATCAGGTCATAAGTTGATAACTGGTCATATCATTCGGCATGGCTTCTGCGTGAGAAAGAAAATGATAAAAAAATTGAATGCAATAAAACATGCTTACTGAATGTGTTATGGTTCCATATATATCACGATAGAAAAAATAAATATTGAATAAAATTAATCATAAAGCTTATCACGAGATTAAGCAGTTTGTTATTATATTTTTTTCATTTTTTGTAGTAACATTAGTTGTTGTTGTTGGTAGGTGTCGCTATCTGGTGAGATTTTCTGCAATAAATGGATGCAGTTGCAACCAGTATTTTTCCCAAGGTTGAATTTTCCTACGCAAACAGCGCACTTGAGAATGATTGATAATTGTTTAGTTCGCTAAAAATATTTTTATTGCTTGGAATAGCGGTATGTTAACATCCTTTCTTAACATTATGTTTATAAATAAATATTTCCTGACTATTTATAAACCAAATATACAATTTGGCAAGAGAATTCTTGATAATTTTTTCTTAACAAGAAGCTACACTATTATGCAGAGATGAGTTTTGTGGAAAAAAGTGATTATCCTCTCGAGATGACTTCCTGTTGATAAAATAAATCAAATATTAACTATTTTATCTGTTTAATTGAAAAATTAAATGAACTTACCGACTGTAACCGTTTGCTTCTACGCTTTCTTCAGGAATTAGGCTTAATTTTGCCATCTTAAGTGGGAATTTTCCGTATTCGACATCTCGTTTTTCTTTATGATTAGTTCCTGGTAATAGATCATCGAGCTGTTTGAGTTCATCAAACGTGAAAATATATTCGAGAAGTTTACGCACGACGAGCATCACGACTAACTGAATGTGATTAATCAAAATATTACACAGATAAACAGCCATTTAAAGCGTGTAATTAATTCAATCTACTCACCATAAACGGGAAGCTAATTGAAATAGATTTAGTTAATTTGACAATCCACATAAGGATCATACATGCGAGTTGAATTAAAGTGAACATATGAACTCGCCATAACCGAACGAAACGTAAATACGGAAAATCGGGTTGATATTTAACTGGGGTGATGAATAACAGGAGACGTTGATAAAACTTTAAAAAAAAATTAAAATATACATGAATTTTTAATTTTAATTAAAAATAGAAGAAAAATAAATTCTTACGTGCATAGCTTGTAACGGTGAAGTACCCATGTACATAAACACTCCAAATAAAACAGGCATTGGAATAAACTTTTGATATAAATAGAAATAATAAGTTATTGTATTTTCTTGTTAGTAAATATAAAATTACCGTAAGCATTTTTGCCATCCCTACTGAGGCACCAATAAGAGCAAAGATGGTGATTTGCGTAAGTCTGTTCTCTCTGACACCAAGAAATTGCGGTTTTTCTCCCGGTGAAACCACTTCGGATTCCATTTTAAGGGCATTAACGTGGGTTATAGCTACAACAGTGCCCGCTACTAACCAAGGAACACCGACGAATGAATTAATGAGAATGAGAAATGCGAGAACTAAGAGATCCAGATGATACCCAGGTCCTTTCTAAAATAAAAAAGTATATTTTTTTAATGTTCGTAATAGATTATCAAAGCAGTAAGAAAAAAATGTAAATCAATCAGCTTTACTTTGAGTTTATTTTCTTTTCTGTTGATAATAACTGCAGTAATCATTTGATCCATGAAAATCAAAATGGTTGCCAACATTGCTGGTAAAATTGTAAGTGGAATACACCACCATGGATTATACCTTGTTGGATGAATAAACCAACCTCTATCTATTCTTGTTGGCTGTAATTTTAAGAATATAATATAGTTTACATTGAAAAATTGTAAATATTATAAGTTGAGTTACTGTAAAAGATTCTGGCACAAATAATTTGAGAGTTGCCAGGCCTACACTGTCATCCATAATTGTAAAAACTGCAATTGCAATAACAACTGCAAAGTCGCTCAGAATCTGACGAACCTGTTAAAATGCAATCAACTAGTTATTTGATATCATTTGGATTGATTTTCATTACTTTGAATGGAAAAAATGGCATTGTACGCAAATTCTTGAGAAAAATAACGAAAAAAAACGTTCCAACGAATTCAATTATTGATAATAGCAAAACATCTGGAATATATTTCGTTTTCTCGCAATTTGTGTTCACTGTTGTGTTGGTGTAAGTTGAATTTTCTGAAGTTAGATTTTGTTGACAGTTTTCACTAGAAATGTTTATATTTACATGTGTTCGCATTGGACTGTCATAAGCAATAAGTATCATTTTTTCAATTGCCTGTTGACAAAAAAATCATGAAACAAGTGTTACTTATTAAATTGAAAAATTTATTAAATTTAAAAATGTTTACTTGGTATATGTAAACCATAGCAATTAATAATGCGAAATTTTCTTCGGTAAACCTCGTGATGTAACAAACATAAGCACTGCATTCAAACATGACTAAAAAGATCATTATAACAAATGCCCAAATGCCAATCCATAAACGGAATTCTAAATAATTCAGACCATAATCTCTGAAATTAAAATTAATAGTTATAAATCTCTATTGCTTATTAAATGAAAAAATTTACTGGCAAAATGTGAAGGTGACAGCTTCAAAGACTAACACCGGACCGGTTGTATTTAGAATTGTAAGTGGTTGACCACTGAAAAACCCGTATAGTACTCCACTAATAAAACCCGACACCAAAGATTCAATAACAGCCTGAAAAGATGTAATTTTTTTAAATAAATTATAGTTTTATTAGTATTTTTATGCGAATATTACTATATTTCCATCCGTAGCCATATCTAATAATCCTCCAAAAGTGATTATAGGAGAAAGTGTAGCAAAGAATAAAAATAAAATGGCCGCTACACTTTGTATCGCCAAAGCATCCTTAAAATCAGACCAATACCATGGTAATTTCCGTTCTATATCATCGGCTAAACCTCCAAATAATCTTATTAGGAAATATACAAAAATCAAAATTAAAATCTGACGAGATTTAACTTTTCAAAATTTTAAATTTACCTTCCTGTCCTGACCAATCCAGTTTGGCGCCTGATCAAATCAGCTTCTTCTTCAGAATCAACTTCATCTTCATATCTATCCGGGTTCTTCCTGGCTTCCTGAGATGGAATTTCATTTGGTGGTTCGATTCGGATCTTCGGATCCCATTCACTTGGTGGAATAACAGTGACCGATTGTATTAACTCATCTAATCCTGTGATCAGATCAGTTCTATTCCGTGCTTTATACGCAACTTCGCGAAATACTTCATCTGACAAACACGCTCCAAATGTGCGACCCACGTCGCGAAATGTGTCTATATGCCCTTTAGGCCCGAGTAAAAGGAGGACAAATCGTGTGGGAATAGTAACTTCAGCTAAATCACCCAGTTGAACACCATGTTTGAGCCGAACAAAGGTGACTAATGGATTATTAAGGAAGTGAAGTTCTCCAACGAGAAGAATGGCGGCTTCAGCATCTGCCGGCATTTTGCGGCGTAACCGTTGATTTCCCTATACGAGTAATTGCATTAATTATACAGTTTAAAAATTTATAGTATTTTTTTTTACCTTGAGTAATAGTTCTCCACTTTTTTTTTCTTCAGATGTTATACTAAAAGCTGGATGATTTAAATTGGGATCGAATTTTGCAATTCCGCAAACTTGGAATTTCTTTTTATCTTTTTTCGTAAGGCAAGAATAACATTTATTTGTATCATTTTCTAAATCCTCATCGGAAATTCGTTCTTCGTGCAGATGATGATGTCTCTTTAACAAGAGATTCTTCACTTTGCTTTTAAACTCTTTCTCCAGTTGATTTGCATTGATCAAGTGATCAACTATGACTTCAGCGAGTTCTTCCAATGAGTTAGCGCCAACATCAAGCATAATATCGCCATTTTTCAAACAAGCTCGTGTTTCAAATACAGCATGGAACGGCAAAGTAGCTACATAAGGTTTAGACCAACGTTTTCCACCTTGTTCTACATGTTCTTCAAATCGGAGCCATCTTTATATTTACAAAACAAAAAAATTGCATTTATTGAGTTTAAAGGCCGCATTTTAAAAATATGGACTTTGTTACCTCGCAGTTTGCCGCCATTCATAATCTCCGTGATGAAGTTGTAATTCTTCCAATTCGCTGTAAACCGGATGTGCATCTTCACTATCATAATTTCTTATCATTGCTATACGTTCTGATAAACTGAATTTTGCATCTGATGAGTAAACAAAGATTAAAATTGCATATAATTTTGTTTTTTATTGCATTTAATTTAATTTCTTTCTTATTTTTCTAAACATTTTTATATTTTTATAATTTTTTTTCTACTGTTACTAAAAAAAATACCATGCTTTTCATCTGTAGCATTACACATTTCAGGAGCATTAACATCTTGCAAATGATTTTTGTGTTTAAGATGTTGAGTCCCTCGTCGATGTGCCAAAAGTTGGAGATATCCATTATATGGACGTTCTCGGTGTTCTAGTAATATTTTTACTAAATTAATTCAATTTTTGCAACTAACTCAAAATTATTTACAACGCATTAATTCTTTAGAATTAAAAAAATGCACTAAAATGTGATCATCACGTGTAATCTTTAGTAAATAAGTGAAATCATAATTAGATAAAAGTTTTCTATGTTATTGACCCAAAATAAATTTAGCTGTAGTTGTTTATTCAGCTTTATAAATAAATATAAAAATAAAAGTAAATAAATACTCAACCATTATTATCTTCATCCGAAAATTTTCTGTGATACGAATTTATTCCTGGATCTTTTAGAATATCGCCGAGATGACTTTCCATTTTCACTACGAAAAAAAGCAAGGAAAAATACAACAGAAAGATATATGTGATTACACGTGTATCTAAAGTGGGAAACATAACCTAGTTTCAAGGACCACGTCCATTTTAACTCACCGTGTAAAGAATTTTGGGCAGAATGTCTCGACTGTCGATCTGCACCGGTTTTAACTCTTTGTTTGATGTTATTAAGTGATAATTAACACATAAGTGATGGTCAAACACAATCTGGTTTTAACCTGATCATCACATTTGACAACTGCATTTCACTTTTGATTGCTTAATTCTTACTTTAATTGTACTAATATTGATATTTGAAATGTTTCAAAAATAATTCGTAAAAATTTTCCAAAATGCATGGAACTTTATCAAATTGAAAATTAAATACAGAAAAGAAAATTATTTCGCTAACAAATAATTAAATTAATATATTAATAAATAGAAAAACGTCAATAAGAATTAATAAACAAGGAGGGTTGTGTTTGTGGCGTAATGCACAACAATTTTATTGTGTCAGTCACGCATCGAATACATGCTAATACGTTAAACAGCTAAAGGATGTTTAGGTTTTGGGTAATGAAATTGAAAAATAACTCACGTACGTGTCGTACCATTTTCATTGTGGAAAATGAAGCTGATTTCGAGTTAAAATCAGTTTCTGATTTGACTGGGCAAATTTAGTTCAATGTATCTTATCATTAGCTACCTTTGCTCGTTTGAACCTTATTCTCTATGAATATGAGGAAAAATTTGAAGGATATAATACATTTAAACAATTTTTTTTAATATTAAATAATTTACGATTTTGATAAATTAAAAATTAATGAAAAATAAAAAGTGGGATAGTGCGTATTATTTTGTGATTAGTGAAGATTATTCGGTTGTCATTAGTTGTTGAATTTGATCTAAGTAGTTATCACGCAACGATTGCATGTACAGTTGTAATGTGTTGTCATCCATCCTTGAATTTTTTGCAGCTTGGATAATTCGACATGCTAATCGGATTTTAGCAAATTGTTCGATTTTAACTGTTGTTTCTTCAGGAATCGGCTAAAAATTACAAAAAAATTATATAAAATTTTTATTTATGTTTAAAAATCGTTTTAAATAACTTTTTTCTCTTGTCTAATGGCCTCAGCAATTCTTTTAGCATCTTCAACAACACTAGTAGGGAGAATGGAAATTTCCGCTAGTTTAATGCCTATAAAATCAACAAGGTAATTGAAAATTGTTCAAATGTAATAATTTATTATTAGGGAAAGGAATATCCGGGACCCTCCCGATTACATTAATGTGCTCTAATTTTCGGGAAAAACGATTTTCTCAATGTATTTAACAATTTTAAGCATTTTAAGCCATATAAAATATTCAGGATAATCCTGATTTGACCTGTGAGTCCCAAATTTTCCCGATTTGGCATGATATGATTGGTTAAAATTTATAAATAACATCTTTTATAAATCTTAACCAATCAAATCATGCCAAATTGGGTTAATTATTAAAAATAACTGATTATAAACATATACTAGGAGTTAAAATAATCAGTAATTAGAATAACCATTAAAATAGCAAAGAAAAATCTAGTAAACATTTTAAATAAATAATTTTTTATTAGATAATAAATAAACTTTCTAATTTCATTAAAAAAAAATTTCCAAATTTTTAAATTAAAAAATTTAATTTTAAAATAAAAAATTTATTTTTTTTATGCCCGATTGTCCCAAAAATGACCTTAACTCCCAATAACCCCCAAAATGACCTTTTTAATGCCCCAATATGCTCCCGAAAATGGGCTTTTTTGCCTCTCGAGTCCTGCCCGATTTTAGGGGTTTTAAGTCGTGGAAAATCCTTTCCCTATTTATTATCTCAACCGTAATTTTTATGTGGGTTTATTCCTTTGCGCAATACGTGAGAATATTCCAATCTCACTAAACTTTTATCAGCACTTGTAACTTGTTGTATGTCAAAATAATAACTAAAATAAAAATAAAAATTTCTTATTTTCGTCACAAAATTAAATATTTCACAATTACTTAGTAACAAACGGATACAGCGACTCCAACTTTGTTAATTCATGAAAATGAGTCGCAATTAAAGTAAATGCCTGAAAATGAAGAAAACAAACAGTAGAAAAGTCAACTATCCGAGTCTGTAATTGTTATTTATAGACTTATTACTTTAACACGTAGCAATTCCTCGCTAATGGCGAAACACAACCCAATTCCATCCTCGATGGCAGTGCCTCGGCCAAGTTCATCTATTATAACCAATGAGTTTTCAGTTGCATTCTGCAATATGTAATTTGCTTCTCGCATCTACTTAATGAAAAAGTGAAATTGTATTTTCAAGGACTTTTTTTTAAAAATTACTTAGTCAACATTTATACCTCCATCATAAATTTTGAAGCATTTGTTTCAATGTCATCATTACTGCCCATTCGTAAAAAAATATGATTGACGATTTTAAATGATGCATACTCAGCAGGAACGTAGCAACCGATTTGTGCCATAATCTGTAGTAAAGCCACTTGTTTTAAATACGTTGTTTTACCACTCTGACAAAGGATGAAGGTAAAAGAGTTGAAATAGTTGCATTTTTGCTTACTATTGTATTATACCATGTTTGGTCCGGTTATGATCACAAAACGACTTTCATCGGATAAATACTAACAGATGAAAATTAGTTGATTAGAAATTAACGGTTAAATAGAAATTCAAAATTAATACCGAGTTATTGGCAACACTTGGTACCATTTTATCAAGAATTGGATGGCGGCCATTTTTAATGGCTAATGTATCCGTGAATTCTGGACGCACTGGAATGTTTTTTACGAAATGAGTGTTAAATTTGAGTTGTTTTTTATTTTAAATACCGTATTCAGACAAAGAACAGGAATGAGCAAGTGATGACATTAAATCTAACATGGCAACTGCATCAGTTAATTTATAAAGAATTATAATTTCATCTCGTAATTGTTCGAGTAGTTCACTGATGATTCTATAAAATCAATTATAATCAAATATAGTTCATCATGTGAGTAATCATAAATTAAGTTGTGCTTACACATTACTCATCAAGTAAATTTCATTGATCGATTCCCGGATGCGATCTAATTACAGATAAATAGATTGATAAATTCAATCGATTATATAACTAGTAATAGTTTTACCATTTAATTGGATCTATAAATGAAAAAATAAATAAATAAATAAACGTTGGGCAGAAAATTTTGTGTGAATAATATTTAAATATTTACCAGATCCTCAGTTGTAAAACTAACAGTGTTCTTAAATTTAGTTTTCTTAACAAATAAAGCAGAAAGTTGCTCGAGTTTTTCGCCCACTTCAGCACCATAATTTGACATTTGAATGAAAAATCCACGACTGTTATTATAAGCTACACGTAATGGCAAATTATGAGTTTCTGATAACTGATGTACTAAATCTGAAATTTATATGAAAAAATAATAGAAATTGCATTCACTTTGAATTTTAATTAAAATAATCACCTGATAAATCTCCTATACGTTCACAATAAACTCTTCGAGCAACATCAAGCAAACCTATTACGTAACGTAATAAACCAATTATTTACTATCCAATTAGTGAGTAGTAATTTCTTAACCATTGATCTGTGACTTGACTGCAAAACATCTTTGAGCTTTCATACTCAAAACTTGTTTATCGTATTTAATTTCCTCTTGAATCACTTGACAAATTTTATTCAAAACAGTTTCGTATCTAGAATCTTCTAAAACCTAAAAAGCAAAATTAAATTCTAAAAAAAATAATATTTGTATTATTTTTTTTATATGTATTAAATTGAATTACAGATTTGTAAGCTACTAGTAACGGATCTTGACAATCTTTCAGAGATTCGTGGAGTGGTTTAACGAGTTCTAAGGTATGCTTGAGGCAAATCACTTGCGTAATCTTATTCTCAGCTGTTTTTAAATTTTCTTCTTTCGGTGTTTGAATGCAGAGTGATAAGAGATGATCAACGTCAAGGAATTTTTCTAAAACTGATTGCACGTTGTAGAAAAGCAATTCGTTTTGAGTGAGTTCAGTGACACAGTTCAATCGCGCTTCAATCGTGTCAACATCGCACGGCGGTTGTAAGATATTAGCTCGAAGTAACCGAGCACCACTTGCAGTTTTCGTGTGGTTGATAACTCCAACCAAAGATTGATTGCTTTTAGGATTTTGTAAATTCAATGTCAATTCCAAACACCTTGCTGAATTTGAATCTAAAAGAAATATAAGGTAAAATCAATAAAAAGAAAATTATAAAAAATAATTCATTAATTGATTTATTTATTAACCAATCAGACAAGTGTTTTCACTTCCTGTGAATACAATTTTAAGCGAATGAGGTGCGTAAATTGTATTTTCAATGAATTCTATATACTTGAGAAGTGCAGCAGCTGTTGCTAGACAATAATACCTGTTAAAGAAAATAGAAAAAGTTAAAACATTGCTTTTATATATGGTTACATTGTGTTACTTGGATACAACTTCCAGTTCAACGCCTTTGTACTCAAGCACACATAAATCTTTAACGTATTGCAATCCTTTAGTTTCGTTGAAGTATTTACGTTGCACTGTGGTAATGGTTGTGCTACTAAATTGGTTATTCAATTGCCGGTAAAGTTTGCTCATTGCCCCATTTTCACACGCTGTACTGGGTATTATTATCTATATTAATGAAACTTGACGTGAGTAAACAAAAATTTAAATTTCAAATATTATCATATATACCTCGACAGGTGATAGAATTTTTAATTTAGTTATAACTTTGATATATGTTGCAGAATCAGAAAATTGAGATAAAAGCAGCTCTGGTTTTTTCAAATCGATCGCTGCTAACCCAATTTCTCCTCGAGCTACGCCTCGGCCTTCGACTAAAGCTTTTATATTTAAATATAAACAAAGCTTTATTAAATTTTTTATTCAATTTTATTTTTTATTTCACCAACAACTGCTGATGGTTCGTTTGATCTGACAGAACTGGAAATGACGGTAGATAATTTACTTCTTGATGTTCGAGGTGTAGTAAAATGATTTAGTTTCTGTTGATTTGTTGTTCTGCAGGTTGAATTGGAAGAGGTACTATAAAAGGGAAATAATTTTGTTTTAAATTTATTGATAGGTTTTTAATTTAAATTTTACCTTGCTTTTACGGGATTTTCATCTGATGTCAGATTTGGAGTTGTTAAATTTTTAAGTCTACTTAAATTTGGTGTTTTTTGTTTAACTGAATTTCTACTGAAAAGGAAAATTTTATTTAATTTAATAATATCCTTGGATAGATTTATTATTTATCGCATACCTGCTTCTATCGTAAGAGTTGCTGTTAGAAGATGAATTTTCAGACGATGAATTTTCAGACGATGCTTCAAGTGTACATTCCAAATCTATGAAAAGGAGTTATTTTTTAATTTAATTTAATGTTAAGTTAAAATGGATGACGTAAGTGTAACCATATTTAGGTGTTGCAGTTTTGGAGATACTTTCAGTTTCTCTAGTTCTGTAATGATTATAGTTATTATAACTAGACATTTTCTTTTTATTTGTATGTCAGAAAAGTGATTTATTTACTTGTTAGCTTCGTCATCTGTTAGCGGCGATTCAAGATTTCTGATTTTTTTTAAATTCGGTGTTTTCAATTTATTTATACGACTTGAACTGAAACAGGTAATTATTTAGAATTTTTTTTTATTATCTAACCCTTAGATCTAATTTGTAAATATTTTAATTATACCTGCCGGAATTAGATATGTCCGAGAGTGGACGGTTTTCAATATTTTGATTTGTCGGTGTTTGAAATTCAGCAAAAGCTGTTTAATATTTCATTAGTTTAAATTCCTCGATAGAAATTAATTTAAACTTACTGTAGTTCGGCTTTGAAGGATTTATAGAATTCATTGTGTATAAGACGTTTTACACGAATTTATTTACTCGTGACGATAAAGTTGTCTGCTTTTATAAATATATTTATTTATATTTATTATTTACAAACCGCGCGCTTTGTGTTAGGCTGTTGCGACGCCTAACGGCAAATTGTAAAACTTAAACGTTCAATTTTTCTTTTCTTTGACAATCGCTACGATTTTAAAGTAAGAAAAGATGATTTTAACCCTACAAACATTGAATTTTTTTTCAAAAGTAGTTTATTTGTCGAACTTCCAATCGTATAATACATTTAGTGGTGAGCAAAATCAACAAACTTTGAAGCTTCGAACATTGAAATTAAAACTCATCATTCATGATACATTTTGCAAATTATTTTAATTTTTCATCATGCATTTAGTTCAAGTTCTTCTAAATTTTCCTCTAACTCATCAAGATCTTCATCATCTTCAGCAAACAACTCTTCATCGATTGGCACTTCCGAAGACAGCGGAGATGATAATGACACTTCATCAACTTCTAATCCACCGGAAGCTTCGCCCAATTTTTCCGATTCTAATTGAACATTTAAAAAAATTAACATTTTAAATTTCAATCTCACCTAAAAAAAACTTACCATCAACATGATTGCTACACGTAGCTTTATGCAGCCTTTGTGTAGTAGTGTCTGAATCTGTTGATTCAGTTGCTTGAGCCCTAATGTTATCAAGTATTACTTCATGAATTGGTGAATCGTCCTGAAATAGTAAACAAGATATTTAGAACAATTTTTTAAATAAATATTTCAGAATCAGTTACATTATTTTCCTGAGTGTAAGTAGATGTATCAAAAGCAACTTCATCTTCTTCTGTCTGATCTTCAGCTGCCATTTCTGGTCGAAAAGTAAACATTTCTCTTCCACTAAGGCCTATACTTCTTCCAGCCTTAAACTCAGCCTTTTTCCTCGCTTCTTCCGATTGATTTGTAGCCACTTTTTCTTTTTGTTTTCTCTTTTTCCATGATAAAAATGTTTCTAATGTCACCTTTGTTAAGTTTGAACCTAAATTTATTCTCTGTTTATTAAATAAAAAAAAATAAATAAAAAATTGAATATTTTTAATTTAAAAAAAATCAACTAAATAATATTACCTCTTTTTCAACTAAATCTTCAATCGACAGTTCATCAACTTTATCTTCCTTTTTCTTATCCTTATTCAAAACAAATCCAGGTGGCAATGCATGCCTGTAGATACATCTCTCACCGTTAGGGCATTCCCAAAACCAACCATATTTACTCTTCTCTAACGCTTCCAAGAAAAATTTGCAAATCTAATTATCCAACAAGAGAGAATCAGCTTTTACGTAACATAAAAATATATAAATAGAAAAATAATTGCTTTACTATTTCCGTTTTAAGAAGCTTCAAATCAGCATCAGCATGTTTTTTCGCAATCACTTCCTTCAGTTTATCTTCATCCCAGTTTTCCATGTTATCTGCGAACACGAGTCAATATTTCGAATAACATACTTCTTTTTATTGATTAATAATATAATACCTTCACCATCATCTCTCATATCCACATAAATGCTTCTCTTCTCAGCTTTTCTCTCTAAATTAAGGTCATGAGAAAATTTACATCGATCGCCTTTTGTGCATTGTCCTTGTTTGAAAAACGCGCACAACACTGATTTCGGATCAGCTCCTTTTTCCAATTTTTGAGTAGTAACAGGTCGAAATAGTTGATTTAATTCCAATGAATCTTTCTTCTTATCATCCTTTTTGCCACCTTCGACACGTTTTTGCTCATCAAGCTGTGGAAATCAAAGCGAAATGATGATTTCGGTTTTTTTTATTTTCAAATATTTGTTTACTTTCTTAGCACTTTGTTGACCGAATTTCACTTGATGATGAACTTGTTGAATATATTTTTGGGTTTTAGCGCCTTTTTTGTTTTTCAAACCGAATGTTTTATCCTTTAAGGGAAAAATAAACAGTAAGTTAAATATAAAAAAAGTTGTAAACGTATGCAAGCTGTAAGGTTTGCCGGTGTTTTTGTTTCATTTAAAATTTATCACGTTCGATTATACCTCAATAACTTTTTCCTTCTTCTTTTGGTCTGTTTTTTTACTTGGAGCGGAAGATTTGGCTTTTGGAGGCATATTTATTCCACAAACTTACATAAGTGCCAGATAGTTTCCTACATAAAATGTGCTAATACTTTAACTGCGAGTACGAGCATGCACTTCCGTTTCCGGTATAAAGTTAACGGATTTATTTTTACCTCTTGTATTATATTAAATAGATTTGATAGTGTAAATTTGTGTTTATTTTTGATAAAGGGTGGTATAAATGTAAATGTGAGCATTTGATTTATTAAGTTACAGCCTGAAACATATGGCGGGCCTTATCGTATGTTACACAGCCTACGATTCAATAGTAATCAAGGCCTCTACTAGGCTGCTGCGTACGGCCTGTACTTACAGCACGCGAAAACTTGCCAATTAATTTTTTTTTTTATAAAACACTTTTGTAAAAATTATTTCAATTGCAAAAATGATCATTTATTCTCTATTAAGCAAAATAAATTACAATTTACCCACAAAGAGCATTATTTCAGTGAAAAGTAGCTTAATTTTATAATATTTACTTCAAAATCAAATCAGTTACAATTGTTGGTTTGACGTCATCTAATTAAACATACAAATGTTATCTGCAATAGGAACTGACGTCACTTTTTTGGAACGACACCGTGTTTCGTCTGCTTTATTAACTTGAATTGTGGGATCGTCGCAAATGCAGTGCAGGATTGGAAACGGTAGGATGCATTTGCGTAAGGAGCAACATATATTTTCCTCAAATGCCGGTAAGCACGAATAAATATTGTTCATTATCGCGTGATCTGTCTGAACGTCGCCTACATCTTAATTCCAAGCAGGAAAAGTGGAATTTAAACTAGAGAAAAATGATTTACAAAGCAAGTCCGTTAGCATCGGTGGCCTTGGGACAAAGAAAATGGGATCACGTTTCAGATCAAATTCTTCATAGTTTTTCCCGTCAGTCATATCCCTACTGCTTCTTGACAAATTCCTGGTACAACTAATTGCGATTACCGTTTAATACTTCTCCTTAAAATAGCCCAGATGAGACAGGAATGTGATTGTCAACTTGACACAATCGTAGTCATAGGCTTTCCCACACTGCATATGTCGGTTTGATTTTTCGTTTTCTCATTTGTTTTTTCTTTTATTTTATCGAAACCACTTTCTAAGATTGTAATTTGTTTATGGTTTAAAGTTACTAATGACGTTTGCTGTTATTCGGTATTTTGGTGTTTTCAAATTACTGCGATCGACAACTTTTTCCTGTTTCCAGTCGTAGTCACGAGATAAGAAACCGTAATTTTTTTTAAAATTTAGATCAATATTACCCAATAAGTATAATAACTTATGATTATAAGTGCATTTCGAAACAACAAATTTAACGAACTAGATATAATATTCTAATGATCCTATCATTTTTTAGTTTTTATTTTTTTTTATTTCTTTAATTATTATTTTCTTAAATCAAAACGGAAAATAAATAAAAGTAATTACTGTTTAAACTAAAATATTTACACACCCTAAGGAAGGAAGACGGAATTGGAAATCAATAAACATAGTACTAATCTATTCCTATACCTGATAGCATGCCGTTTACTCGTATCTAATCCTAGAAACTCGACAAACTACGTCACGTTGATCTTTTGTCTAACTCTGCAGTAACTACCTATAAATGTTATGTTAGATTCTTCCATCATTCCTCCCCAACATTAAATCAATTTTTGATATTCCTGAGCATATATGGATTCACCTACTTTTCCAGTTTGAAATTTTTATTTCACATTTTCAGTTTGTCATATTTGATTTCACTTCACATAAAAAGAGAAAAAAATGTAAAATTTGATATTTTTTTTGTAAAAAAAAAGAAAATTTATCCGCAAAATTAAGAAATTTAATTAACTGCTATAATGTTTATCTATTTCTATTTTACAGTCTCAGTTTGCTCATGTTTGATTTTATTTCCCAATAAAAGTAGATTTGATAAAATGGAAAATTCTGAAAATGGAAAATTTTTAAAATTTTGTCCTAAATTTTTTCTAAAAAAAACTGCTGTAATTATTTATTCATTTTTAAAAATGACCTTTCACTGGTTTTTCGAAGAGGAAATCAACTCGGATAATATCCCATTGACTCATTCGCATTAACATCTGTATCATAAAATTTAATATATTTTATATTTTTCTGTATAAACTCATTCATCGTTTAACATAACAAAACACTTGTTAGAAATATCTAGAAATTAGATAATGATGGAATAATGAATTATCACAACCGATTATTTTTATAAATAACTCCAGTCTATTTTTATAAAGAAAAAAAAATGTAAAAAATTTATTTTAGAGGTTTAAACACGTTTTAAATTGATTTTTCCAAAGGTTAATTCAGGTGTACTTTAAAGATAAAAGCAATTTGAGTGTCAAGTTCACATCCGAAATCCTGGGAATGTTAAAGTGCTCGAATTCTACACATTTTTGAAAGTTTGTTTACTTTTTGTTTACATTTTTCTACTCGGAAGGATTAGCATTGTGAATTTAAAATTTTTCAGTTATTATTGGATTATGTTTGCGTTTTTTTATATTAAATTTAAAAAAAATATTATTTCTATTTATAATATAGATATTTTTTCAAATTTAAATTTAAATTTATTTTTATTTTCAGGAATTTGTGAGGCAAAAATGTAAATTTTATTTGAAGAAAAAAGGAGTAATTTTCATACGAGAAGAAATTTATAAAGGTGAGTTTATAAGACAAAATAAAATCAGTTATTTATGTTTTGGATATTTTGCAGACGACACTAATTAGTAGCAATCAGAATTTGAGTCAGATTTGAAGGTTGAAACTTTCCCAAATTTATTTTTAGAAACTTGTTGGCTAAAAAATACTCACCTTTTCTCTTTTTAATTCTATGTTATTTTTTCTTTTTAAAATTTCGTTTTATTCTGTTAAATACATGTGGATAAAAAAATCACACTAGTTCTGAATTATGATAATAGATAAATATTCTGTTTCTATTTTTATTAAAACGGTTCATCTATTTTTAATAATTTAGGTTATGTTTTTAAACATTTTCACGTGTTTTTTTTTTAATTTTTGCATCTGTGTTTGTTTAGTTTTTTCTTAACTTACAGTTTATTAACCCACAGGCCTAAGAACTTGAATGTTTGTTAATCAGGATAAGAAAATTATCATGACAATGTTTATGTTAGTTAAATATGTCGTAATTCGGATTGACAGATGAATTTGAAATATATTTAGATATCTTTGTAACGTGGTTTTATAAAAATGTTTACATCATATTTATCGAAACATGTGTTTAATAATATTTATTTCTCATCCTTAATTTTTTTTTATATAAAATAAAAAAAATATTAATTACATATATATCAATTTTTGTAGTCGAATTTTAACATCGTTGGAGAGATTTCCAAAGTCGTTTTCTCGGTAATTTGCAGTTTACCTTTTTATTTAATTCTTTTTTAATTTTAAGGAAAAAACTGGTTTTTCCTTGACCTTACTTACCTTGAGTTATCAACTATCACTTTTGAATGTTTAATCAATTTTAATATTAATTTATATTTAAGTACATGGAAAATTTGTCGGGGAAAAGGAGATGACGTCATTTGAAAAGTAACATTGGTTTTTTGTTTACATTTTTACAATAAGAAATTTTAAAGATTGAAAAATGTTTTCTCCCCCTCCGAATAAAAACCAAGGTTTAATTTCTTTTATTACTATTACACAACTGTGACGTAAAGCAGATAAAAAAAATCATCCAAAAAAACTTGGCTTTTTATATTAGTAATTCTAAGTGAACTGCTGTTGTTGGCATAGGTTCCATTTGGTTCACAAGAACTCGTGCTATCCACGTGGTAGCGTCGTTACTTGTATTGTATTGAAGGGTTTCAACAACAAGTACAACGTAGGTAGGTAGTTGTAATCTCATTTAATGTCGCAACGGTAGAGAAAATAGAAGCCATTCTGAGCTACTAACTGAAAAATAACATGAAATGTCTTTTTTAAATCCCTTGATAAAATTTTAAACGTTATAGTTTTAACAAATTCCCATGTTTCTGGAAAAACCGTTAGAAAATATTCTAGAAAAATCTAAAAATAGAAAAAATATTGAAGATTTTTTTAAAATTTTTTTAAAATTTTAACTATTTTTTTCCTTAAAGAGAGAAAAAAATTAATTTAAAAAAAAAATTTAACGATCATGAATTGAGGTTAGCAGCCTTTTACATCTCCACCCAAGTTTTTTCTTTGAATTATTATTTGTCATTTTATCAGAAACATACATCTTTGAGTCTCCCTTAAGACTAACACTCGCTTGTTTATTCCGGGAAGATCATTAATGAGTTATTAGCCATTCTTAAACGGGTTAAAGAGAAAAGGTGAAGTATTCATTCGAGTTAAAGTATTTGAAATGGTGTTATTGACTGTCACAGTAGTTAATGTCTTTAACTTTTGATAAATTTATTTGCTCTGTTAAGTAAAGATGCCGGTGATAATACGGTGGTTTACTTAGCGTAAATCTAGTATGAAGTCAAAAGGATATTGTCACTTGAAAGGAAAATAACTAACGGTCGTAAATTTTTATTTGCTTGATTACTAACGTTTTGGTAAATAGGATTAGATGATTATAGTTGCTATTTTTTACCAGTTGATGGTTTAGGTGCTTGTTAAATTGATTTCTAAATTTAAAAATTTCTTAATGATTAAGATGTGGTCAACGCTCTTCCGTTCTTTTGCTTATAGGTCCAACTGCTTTCTTTGCTAATACCGGATGAAGTATTTTCTCTTAGTGTTTTGTGTTAATGCTTTGTGACGTCTGAAGTGTCGTCACAAGCGGTAACTTAAAGTTGGTTTTCTTTTATGATGTTTTAGTGAAAGTTAGCTGAGCGTTACAGAACGAGATGGATCCGTTAATAAACGATGAGGCTATCAAGGACCAAGGGGCACTCAACAGCCATCCTAGTTACACCGATAAAGATTTTGAAGGTATTTATATGCTTTTTATTGATTTTTGCATTTTTAATGAAATTACATGGTTTTTTTATTGATTTAGATTTCTTTTTTGCTTAAATCTTTTGAAATTAAATTTTAAAATTTAATTGAAATTTTGCATAAATAAATTTTTGGAAATTTAATTTGAAAATTTAATTGAAATTTTGTATAAATAAATTTTTGAAATTAAATTTTAAAAAATGTTAATATTTTTATAAGAAATAATCAATGATTTATTTTTGTATTATTAAATTAAACCTCAAAATAATTTTATTTCAGATGAATCAGCTGGATAAAACCAGAAACAAAGAATTTTCTTTTAAATTTGATTTCTCAAACACGAACTAAAAAAAATAACTTGTTTTCTTTATATAACTGAATTTCTGTTAATTGATGATTGATTAATTATTCAAGATTAAGAATGACAATTTAACAAAAACCATGATTCATCTTCGTTTCCTTATTTAACATGTGTGCATAATTAAATTGCAGTGTCTCGAAATTTCTCAATTAATTGAGCATATTTCCTCATTGGTCGTGCCTTCAGATACCAGTCACTATTATATCGAGGCATAAAAATTTTATAAAGAATAAAAGAACTAGTTTATACAATAACCATAGTATAATTTATTTCATTTCAAATTATTCGTTAAGATTCAAATAAATTCAAACATAAAATTGCCTCGAACAGAAGTTTAAAACGAGTTTAAGTTATATAGTCAACTGCCCTTACGCCCTGCTTCCCAGTAATTACGTTACATAATCATTTTTTAACTTGTGTAAATCTCAAAGTTCGACAGTTAACAGTTTTTTATATAATTTTTTTCTATTTTCTTAGGTCATCGCGCTCATGATGTGTACGTAGGGGTTCATATCGGGAGCACTCACAGACGTCATCCTAGACATCGTCGTCATAGACATCATCATCACCGTCACCGACGTGGAGACGAATCTGGAGATGATAGACCTTGTAAAATAAAATTCAAAAAGAAATAATGATAAAATTTGTTGGGAAAAATATATTAAAATTTTTGTATTTATATTGATTTTTAGTGACACCGCCTGCGCAGCGTGTGCATTTCTTATTAGGTGAAGAGGAAGATGACATGCATGAATCGCACCCTCTTTTCAGTGAAATGGAGGAACTTCATATGGAAGGAGAAGAAGTGGAATGGAGAGAAACTGCCAGATGGGTGAAGTTCGAGGAAGATGTGGAGGAAGGAGGAAATCGGTGGTCAAAACCACATGTTGCTACATTATCTCTTCATTCTTTGTTTGAGTTACGTAGTTGCGTACTCAATGGAACTGTCATGTTAGATTTGGAAGGAAACAGTTTAGAGCAAATTGCAGGTGAAAATTAAAATTAAAAACAAAATTAATTAAAAAAAATAATTATTTAATAAACGAATGTTTTTATTTAAACAGATCTCGTTCTTGAGAATATGGTAAATGCTAAACATATCCAAGATGACCAAAGAGATCGAATCAAAGAAATTCTCCTTAAAAGACATCGCCATTTACACGAGCGAAGACATGACAATAATAAGACTTCTCGTATTCCTCTTATTCGTTCATTAGCCGATATTGGACGGGTTCATTCGAGCAGCAAAAGTAAATAATAAAATATATTTTTAACTCAAAATCATCATCACCATTGTCACATTAAACATTAAACATTAAAAATTAAAAATGTTGCTTTAAAGTAGATGAACCTGTTGCTTTTACATTTTTCTTTTCTATGGTGGTATGGCTTCTATTACTGTTTCTTCCTTCCTTCCTTTCCTATGCAGGTATGGAAGGAAATTCTACGACAGTTTCTGCTCCAAATGCAACTGGTCAACCTACCATGGCTCCTACTAGTCCTATAAACACGGCTGATTCTCATCACTATGGCAAATTTCTTCTTCCCGGTAGACAGCCAGTTAACACACCGCAACAGCCCGCGAATGGTAGTCAATCACAACAGTCCACTGCTCTTACTTTGGCTAATCAAAGCGTAAAAGCTGTTCATTTTCAAGAGTTACCTGGTACCCGTTTTCTCATTTCTAGTGCATGATTTTATACATTTCAATTTCTTTTTTCGGGGCTTTTTCTATTCATTTGATATATTTTTTTAAGTTTTTCGGTTTATATGGTAACTAAGTTTAGAAAATAGTTTTTATCGCTTTCATTTGCAAATGGAATAAATAATGTTTATGTTATTCATGTCTTAAGAATTTTAATAGTAATTTTTATTGTGTTTTTTACCCAAGTGACGAACTGGAAATGAGTAATGAAAAATAAATAAATGAAAGTAATCCGAAAATATTGCTAATTATGTTACACATTATTAAAATAGATATTTTGAGAGTTGATTTTTTATTTTTATTAATATAACATTGTAATTATATAAATAGGTTCACCAAGTCTTGGAGTTAACATGCAGCCAAGTCCCAGTGGAGCTTCCCTTACTCAGAATCACTCTGTTGGACATTTACAGAGTAATAATGACAATATTTTATCTACAGCTAGTGCTACTGACATTCAACAAATAAAAGTAAAGATAGTTAAGATTTTTTTTAATTAATTCGATAAAATATTAAAATTTTTCCAACAAATAAAAAGGGCAATCAACATTTTATGAAAAAACTTCCACCTGGTGCTGAAGCATCTAATATTTTAGTCGGAGAGTTGGAATTTATGGAACGAACTGTATGCGCCTTTGTAAGACTATCACAAGCTGTATTTTTAGGTAACATTTTTCTCAATAAATTATAATGTTTTGCTTATAATTTTTGTTGTTTACAGGTGATTTAACTGAAGTTCCTTTACCAACCAGGTTTATTTTTATTCTTCTTGGACCGCAGGTATAATGTTTATTGGTTAATTTATTTTTTAAATATAAATATAAATGTAAATATTTAGGGTAATGTGGCTCGGTATCACGAAATTGGCCGAGCTGTAGCGACATTGTTAGCTGATGAAGTCTTTCACGATGTTGCGTATAAGGGTAAAAGTCGTCTCGACCTCCTTGCAGGGGTGGACGAATTTCTTGACGCAGTCACAGTCCTTCCACCTGGAGAATGGGATCCAAGTATCAGGATAGAGCCACCACAAAAAATTCCGTCTCAAGTATAAAATCTAATAATTGTAATAAATTGCAATTGAAATTGAAATTTGATTTATAGGATCATCGCAAAGCTCCAGATCAGCCAAAAGAAGAAGTTGATTACGAGGCTGAGGAGGACAAATTGAGAGAAGAATGTGGTTTAAAACGAACTGGCAGGTAAAAATAAATGAAAGGAAAAAGAGAAAGGAATTGATAAAACTGAAACAAATTTCTTTCTCAGGCTATTCGGTGGTTTAATAAATGATGTAAAGCGAAAAGTTCCATGGTTTTGGTCAGATTTTAAAGATGCTCTGGCCATCCAATGCTTGGCATCGTTTATTTTTTTATATTTTGCTTGTCTCACACCAATCATCACATTTGGAGGACTGCTTGGCAAAGCAACAAACAATATGATGGTAAAATAAAGTGAAAATAGAGAAGTAAACAAATCTTTTAAATACTTAATTTCTTTTAATAGGCTGCTATGGAAAGTCTCGTAGCTGGTTGCGTTTGCGGTGTTTTATACGCTTTATTTAGTGGTCAACCACTCACTCTATTAAGCAGTACGGGTCCAGTATTAGTATTTGAAACAATTTCATTTATATTTTGCGAGTAAGTTAAAATAAAAGTGTACATTTGTTTGTGTACATATTGAATTTTTTGAAGTTAGATTCTCTCGCGTAACTTTTGTTTTGATTTTGTTATTGTGGACTAGAGATAACAACATTGAATTTCTACCCTTTCGTTTATGGATCGGTGTTTGGACTAGTATAATTCTGTTTGTCCTCGTGGCATTAGACGCAAGTGCATTCGTGTGTTACATCACACGTTTTACCGAAGAGAATTTTGCCTGTTTAATATCGCTCATTTTCATTTACAATGCTATTGTTAATGTAAGAGAGAATTCACGACGGAATTTTTTTAAGTTACATTTATTTCTTTTATAAATGGGGATTTTAATTTATGGGTACCGATTTTTAGTTATTGGAAATTCGAGATAATTATGCAGTGAATACACTGCCACCAACTTTAATTAATCATGATTGTGATTGCGTCTTTTCTGCGGATAATACGAGCCGATATGGTAATGTAACTAGCGACTGGAGCCAATACACACGAGAAGAATGTTTAGTAAGTGTTTAAGTCATTGAATTTAATTTTGAATTTAAATTTTTATTTATTCATTATATTTTTAGAGTCGTAATGGATCCTTAGTTGGTCAAGGTTGCAATTATTATCCAGATGTTTTCTTTTTGTCGATCATCCTTTTTGCTTCTACTTATATAATATCCTTTACTCTCAAAGAAATCAAAACGACATCTTTTTTCCCATCCAAGGTATTTTTTTAATTTTATTGATTTGAAATTAAAAGTATTTATTTTTATTTTAAAATTAAAATAATAGGTGAGGCAAATAATCAATGACTTCGCGGTAATTATTGCCATTTTATCAATGACATTAATGGACTTTCTCATTGGCATTCCCACACCTAAATTAGATGTACCTGAAAAATTTGAGGTAAATTTGAAATAATTTTACAGTTTAAAACAAAAAATATATACATTTAATTTATTTTAAAGCCGACGAATAAGAATCGTGGATGGTTTATTCATCCATTTGGTAAAAACGAATGGTGGACTGCAATTGCAGCGATCGTTCCTGCACTCCTTGCTACAATTCTCATCTTCATGGACCAACAAATTACTGCTGTAATTGTTAACCGTAAAGAACATAAACTCAAAGTAAAACATCAATACCTAATTTATTTTTAATAAAAAATTACAGTTTCTTATTATTTTTTAACAGAAAGGAGGTGGTTATCATTTAGATCTATTCGTTTTGTCAGTTTTAATTTTTATCTGTTCCTTCATGGGTTTACCGTGGTTTGTTGCCGGAACTGTTTTGTCAGTCACCCATGTTAACACACTCAAAGTGGAATCAGAATGCGCTGCACCAGGAGAGAAACCCAAATTTGTTGGAGTTCGCGAGCAACGCGTTACACATTTTTGCATCTTCATTATGATTGGACTATCAGTCGTACTTACCCCAGTTCTTCGTGTAAGAATAACAAAAAGTGGCTGTGACTGATTAATTTAATACGCCAAATTTTGTATAGTGTATTCCTATGCCTGTGCTGTTTGGCGTTTTCCTCTATATGGGTACCTCATCGCTTAAAGATCTCCAGGTAAATTTTGTTTTAGTTTTACAAGTTGATAATATTTTTATGTTTACGATATTTTTTCATAGTTTTTTGATCGCATTCTCATCATGTTCATGCCCGCGAAATATCAACCTGATTACACATTTCTTCGACAAGTTCCGCTCAAACGTGTTTACTTGTTCACTTTCATTCAAATTGCGTGCTTAGTAACGTTGTGGGTCATTAAAACGTTCAAAATTACTTCTATAGCTTTTCCTGTTATGGTGAGTTGCTTTATTAAGAAAGTAAATAATATATTTTCTGATTAATTGATTTATTATTAAGCTTATTATCATGATTGGAATTCGGAAACTTTTGGATTTCGTTTTTACTCAGCGGGAATTGAAAATTTTAGATGATGTAATGCCTGAATCAACACGTAGGAAACGAGAGGAAGAGTTGGAGAAGACTGAAGGAAAGTTTAGGGTAATTTGAAAAAATATTTTACACCATAAATTTAAAATGGTTATTTATTTGTTTGATTAACCGTTTTTATTTAATTTAAGACTCCATCTGACGTTCCTGGAATTCAGTTTGCTGACGGCGAGAATTTGGAAATCTCTCTATATAATGGGAATATTATGAAAATTCCCATTGAAAATTTACAGCATTATCCTGAACCAGAGCCACATATTAATATAACTGAAGAGGTTAATAAAACTGGAATTTGGAAGCAAGTGAATAACGCCAAAGCTATCAATGGTGTAAATCACATTGGAGACTCTAAACATCACACTGATAATAAGTAAAAACATGTTATTTTATATATTAATTAATTTTTAATTGCTTTTAATTCATAAATGTACTATTTAGTCATCCGAAAAAAAGAGGATCTAAAAAAGACGCAATGAATGATGAAGAGCGAAAGCGCCTGTCGACTATGGCGGAGGAAGAGGACGAAGATGACGCCCCAATCATGATTAAGATTGATTCGCCGTTGCCGATACAAACTCCAAATCATTGTGATGGCCTCAATTCAGTGAAAATGAATCAAAACAACGAGACTTCGGTGTGATTGAGAAGTTAATACAATAATTAATTGTAATTTAGAATGTGGTTTTATACGTATTATTATTATTAATATTATTATTGCAACTGTAGTTGTATTTGATTTTGTCTTTAAATAATCAAGAATGGAAGTTTTAAGTTTGTAAGTATATTATTATTATATTATGTTTAAAGTAACAAAAGACGATAAAATTATTATACTATGGTGTAGGATGAACTAAGTCTGAGCATTTTTTGCATTTATGTTTTATTTAGTTTTAGAATTCAAAAAGAAAAGTATTATTTTTTTAAAATTATTATTTTGTTTTCAATTTAAGAATCTTTGAAATTTTTTTTCTTAAAATTTTACATTTATATGAATTAGATACATTGTGTTAGAGTGGTTGAGTAAAAACATGATGTGCTTAGAGCTATCTCCAAATGGATGGTTTGGAGATATGCAGATTTAGACTACGACTATTTAAGGTGGCAAGTTACATTTATAAATTGTAAAAATATTTTTTCTTAATATATAGTATGGTTTAATTTATGATAATAAAACAGTCGATTAATTTATTTACTTAAAACTCTTTTTTATGTTCAAACTTTAATTAAAACAAATTTTCAATACATTTTTATTTGGAAATATTCAAAACCTCAAATTCGTTTTCTCAATTGTTTCATCATATTTTTGTTAGTTGAATAAAGTGATTTCAAAACAAATGAATCGTTATTTCTAATTCTCGCGCTCGCGGATTAAAATTCAAAATCATAAATTCGAAACCAATAACCGTCACTTCCGTTTAATAGCTTTAATTTGTTACTGTCAGATGGCGCTCGCTACTCACTTATCCAATCAACTTCACGCTTTTCGTTTCAATGGCTGACTCCATCAAATGAGTGTTGATCAGTAAGTGCATTGATATTAATTTTCTAATTAATACGATCACAAACAACAATTTTAATTTCACAACAACTAACCGGAAAGTAAGATTCAAAAAACTAACCAAATATAATTTTTAAATAATATTTTAAACGACAGTTTAACATTAAGCGAAGGTCGCTGGGTTAATGAATCAACAAAGATTTTACCAAGTTTTCAATGCACATAAAAGAACGAACCAAATACGTAAATACCACATCAAAAGATCAATTTCGCACACGGAAATCCTACGCAAGCAAATACATTAATATCATACCATGCCTTTTATCTAGTGAGAGTAAAGAAATAGAAGGACAGACGTATGCGTAATATCCAGATTTAAAAACGCCTTGGTCGATCTTTATTTTTGGCAATAGGAAATGGCATGGCACCCATTCAATGCCAAAAAATTTGGTGAACAAACTTTAAATTAGAACCGACTTAGTCAATGAATAAAACGTAAAAAGAAAAAAAACTACGATGTAAATTACAGTTAAAATGGAGCAGGTTTAGCATTTGGCATTATCTCATTGGTGACTCATTATGTAATTATTTTATCATATATTTATTTATCCATTATTTTGTTTTAAGGTATGGAATAAAAGGAAGCTTTTTTATTTGTTAAATGTGTATTTCCTGGTTTAAAGAACCTACTAGAATTTTTGAGTAGTGGATTAAGTTGAATTAAACCTTAAACTTTCTAGTCTACTTCATATTGATGTAGGAAAATTATGATTTTTTTTGTTTAATGTGTGTTAACAGTAAACCGGTTTGTACTAGATTTGTTTGTCGCCATTATGTTTTACTTTTAGTTATTTATTTATGCATTGTGTATTGAATTACGCTATTTTTTCTTTCTTTAAATAGTTCTTCTTGTCCCTTTCACTACGGGTATCTACAAGCAAATTTTCCTTCAACGGCTTCTTAACATTCAAACTGGATTCTCATGTTATTTCGAGAAACCATCAAGTGATTTCTGAAGTAAACGACTCGAATAAACATGCAAGAATTAAACAAATGAAAAATGACTTGATTTTGTCTGATGCCAGTACTTTAACAGGTAATGATTTTTAATAATAGATGGCACTGAATAATTTAATATTTCAAATTTTACCGCTCAATTATTTGAGCGAATTTCCACAAGAGCGCGCTGTTGGTGGAAATTTTATTTCTGCTAAGTGCGAGATAAATTCGATCTTTAAACTTTTAAAACCTAACATTTACAAGATTTAAGAGATTTATAAAGGTCAAATTTTTATTTGAAGACCACAATAACTTAAATTATAAAGAAATTTGTGTCATATAATAACCAATTATTAATTTATATTAATTTCCATTACAGAAATTTGCAATTACAAAAACTTACCTGAAGTTGAGATCGTTAGTCTAATCGAGGAACATATTCCACGCTATAAACTACGGGCCGACTCATTAACCACCTTCTCAGGTAAGAAATATGGAATTGAGAGCCCCACTGATCTCAGATTGCGTGTCTGATGATTTAAAAAAAAAAAGGAAAAAGCTGCAGACTCCATCATTAATTTCACTCAAAAATTGTATAAACAATTTTATTTTAGAAATTATATATTAACTCAACCTAGAAATAGGGTAAATAACTTGTTTACACTATTTTTGGCTGGAAGGAAACGAGATAGCTGTAAATAATTAAAAAAAAAAAGAAAACACGTTGAAAACTTGTTTGAGAGGAAGTGAAGGGTTAAAGAGTTGCATTTTATTTTTATCATGAACTTGTGTATCCCCTCAAGGGGCCAAGAAATCTTTATTTTCACACGAAAGGTTAGAGAAATAATAAAAGAAAGAAAAGAGATAAAAACTGAAATGAAGTTGGGATAGATGCTAGTTGAGTGTCTTGTCATATCTGCTTAAATGGAGTCAATTTCTGTTCACTATTCAGGTAAAAAATTTGCTCTGGCGTCACTTTCCATTTATTTACCTATTTTCCACTTAACACTTCTGTAATTATTTTTTACACGCAACAAAATTCGACCTTTACCTCAACTCAAGCATATTCTTTCCTTCTTTGAGTAAAATGTTAGTTGAAAATCAAGGTGCGAATAGTTAATAAACCGCATCGCAGACTCCATATTGATTTTGGGAGTCGGTTGCTATGACGACCGCTCCTCGAAACTGGGTTTCGGGTCGATCGATATTTCCAACATGGGATTTTTCTTGTATACGCCATGCCACTATGTCGGCCTCACATGCACCAGTGCTGATGTTGGGCAAATTGTAGAAGATTTTGATGCAGTTTTGTAATCGTCGACTGTAATGTTCACGTTTTCATTCCTAAGTTTGTGACCTCTTTTCATTGCCATCTTCCACCGGCAATTTGCGTCGGATTTGTTAATACTCACTGGATGTTTTTTTCGTTAGTCAGTTGTGTGTGTGATTACATCATTTTGGAATTTTTCTCACTTTGAACATTTTTGAATATTGCTTTTAATATTTGTGATACGAATTAAGAAATGGAGATTTATGAAGCTGATTTGGATCCACAAATATCGCCACATACAATTAATCGGTTGGATCCTACTCGTGGTATTGGTTCAGGTATAAATTATATTGGTTTTAAATTTAAAAATATTGAATTATTTTAAAAAAAAATGTGTATAGAAAATTTTGCATTTTGCATATAAAATATTTTAGAAAATAAATAAAAAAAATTGTATTTTTTGTGTGAATGTTATCAAGGAAGATTAATTACTTTTAGTGTTTTTTAAAGGAAGTTTTGGCACTCGTTTTCATTTTGGCAAGTGGCAGTGTTTTGGCGTAGACATTAAAATGAAATGTTTTGAATTATTAATATCTTCTTTTAGCTTGTAATTATTATTAAATGGCGACGACACCATAACAGAACAATACATATCCTGCCTAACTGACAATGGAGAATCTCTTCACCTTGAATAAGGAAAAAATAGAAATTTAATGTGTTTTTACTTTTTTCTTCCTTCAGGTTATGAAAATCAAGACTGGTTTATTCCATCACCTGCACTCCAACTCGACTCAGATGTAGATCTGAGTCCGGAACAAGCAGAAGAAACGTTAAAATATTTTAGTAAGTATTTTTTTTTTATTTTTTTCTTGTTTTTTTTTGGTCTTGATATGTGTTACAACATAAATGTTGCTGGGTAAAAGGTGGAACAGGTTTGTAGTTACGAATTTAATTATAAATGCTTCATACTGTAATTTTGCTCTGCAAAGCAGTAAGTATCAATTATATACA
This sequence comes from Geophilus carpophagus, assembly GCA_034687075.1. Lineage (NCBI taxonomy): Eukaryota > Metazoa > Arthropoda > Chilopoda > Geophilomorpha > Geophilidae > Geophilus > Geophilus carpophagus. Next base: position 36,241 of record JAQFZN010000288.1, read on the forward strand.
TTCTCATCGGAAAACAGTGACTTCAATTTGGGCAAAAAAGAGAAAAAATGAAAATCTGTTTTTTTT
>JAQFZN010000289.1:0-36231 GCA_034687075.1 Geophilus carpophagus
AGTAGTGTATTTAACTATGGGCTTCACCGCAAATTCCACATAATCAGAACTTCGCATCAATAAGTGGCTATTAACTAAGCTTGTTGTCCTTGAACTTTATACTTTTTATCTTTTAATGTGCAATTTAATATGAATTTTATTCATTTGCGAATGAGTAGGAAAACCAGTTTGTTTTTATTCATCTTATTGCTTCGAAATTCTTTTGATGCTGAGGACGGAGATGTTCCATACGATCACAATTTTATGTTAGGCCTAAGAATCGTGAAAAAAAAGACAAACTATCTGTTAAAATTTGTTTATTTTTAACTGAAAACAATATATGTAATAAAACATCCCGAAAAATACCATTAAAGCTTTGACCATTTAGTCATTACATTAAACAATTTCTTTAAAGTATGATTAATTTACTTCTGATAAAAGAAATTTTTTTTAATTTTCATATATTAGCAATCAAAGCTAAAGTTAAAATTCATCACGATTCTTCTCCCAATCTTCCAAAATCATAGCTGCTGCTTTTTCACCTATCATCATTGAAGGCACCATTGTGTGACCAGTTATCAGAGCAGGAATAATAGATGCATCAGCTACGCGAAGTCCTTTGGTTCCATAAACCCTAAAACACAATTATTACTTTTGAGAAAAGTTCCTATCAATTCAATATTAACTCAAACCTGAGTCTCGAATCAACAACAGCTAAAGTATCAGTCTTTGGTCCCATTTTGCATGTGCCGGATTGATGAAATAACCCAAAACTGTAATGTCGAATGTAACACTTCAAATACTCGTCTGACAATTCTTCATGCATTTTACATCCAGGAATAATGTATCCGTGCCATTTAGCACCCAATTTGGCAAAAGGTTTAGTTTTCATTAAATCGAAAATAGTCTTGACAGCTTAAAAAATGTAAAATCACAAACAATTTTTTTTTTTAATTTTAAATAATCAGAATAATCACCTTCTAATAGTATTTTTAAATCATCTTCGTGTGATAAATATTTAGGTTGAAATAAAAGTGGAACATGTGGATCACTACTTTGTAATCTAACATGTCCTACACTTTTAGGTCTCATGAGAACTGGAAAAAAAACTATAGATTTACTGCTATCATAAACAGTATATGGTTTTTCGTATTCCTAAAAGTAATAAGCAATATGTTTGGATTTTATTTTAGTAATATTTAAATAAAATATTTTCTAACCTGTTTAAGATTCGGTGACAAAACTGGTGGTTGACCCTGTATCAATTCAAAATCCGGCCAATCTTCATTTGAATTTGCATACTTAGATTTTAGAAAACTAATTGATTCACTGCGCAATGGAACAGTTAATGGCCCTACAATAATTAAAATAGTTTGTATTTAATGTAATTTATAAAATTTATAAACAAGTTACCTTGTCTTTTTGAGTGCCATAATTCGAATGTGTTCTGGTTAACGTCAGACAGAATATTAAAACCAATTGGTTTATTAAAACCAAAAACAAATCCACCAACAGCAGTGTGATCTTGTAGATTCTCACCTACTCCAGGTTTATCAATTACAACTTTAATCTGAAATACGTATTTTCATTTAAATATGAAATGCTCTCAATGTTTACATCAATACTTCATATTTCTTTAACATATCCTTTGGTCCAATCCCTGACAACATTAAAAGATGGGGAGAATTATTGCTACCAGCTGATAAAATCACTTCTTTTTTAACAGGTACAAAGTATTTCATGTCGTTTTTCTCGAAATGCACACCAACAGCTTTATTTGTGTCATCAAATTTCACCTAGTGAATAAATTTACTGATGAATAAAAATAATTCTTACAAACTTAGTAAAACAGTATTACTTTATATACAAAAGCATTTGTAACTATGTGCAAGTTACTTCTATTTCGATTGGGTTCTAAATAAGCTGTGTATGCACTGCACCTTGAACCGTTTCTCACGATTGCAACATTGTAGTAATGACCTTTGTTTTAACAAACAAAAATGAAAATAAACACAATTTTTATGTATGAGACAAAAATAAATACCACTCAGGCCACAGACCTAAATGGAACCCCATAAAATAATTGTTGAATTATACTCTACAGGGATTTGGAAAACCAAAATTACTGAAGACGTTTTTAAGACATCTTTAAGAAGTCTTAAAGATGTCTTTTTTGAGAGCAAATTAATAATGAGCACCTGTTTGCTTTCGACCATTGTAATCTTGTAATGAATACCCTAGTTCCTGATATGCATCAAAAATTACGTGTTGCAAAGGTGTTTTGTATCCAGCTACAGTTGCTGTTACAGGACCACCTTTATTGTGGTAATTTTCTGAAAATAAAAACAACAGCAAGTAATCAGTTACTTGTACTTTGACTTATTTATTACATAACAATTCATACCATCTTCAGGTTTCATGGGAACTTGATAATCTTCTAGTTTCTTAAAATAAGGTAATACATCATCAAAACTCCAGCCTTCATTTCCAAGACTTCTCCAGTGATCGTAATCATTTTTATTGCCTCTGATAAAAGCATATCCATTAATAAGCGTCGATCCTCCAAGCCCTTTGCCTCGTGGAACAACCCATTTCTATTAATTTTTAAAGTAATTCATAATAAATAAAAATGCTAGTGTAATTAAATATCTAAGAACTTTGTTCGCACATTATCATCGAATGCAAAACAAGCAGATTCTTGTTTTTCAGATACAAATGACCAATCATATTCACCACCAAATGGCCCCATTCCTAAATAAGGAATCTGTGTAACGGCTGGTGGTGACTCCCCACCAGCTTCTAGAAGTAGCACTTCATGTTTACCATTTTCTGACAAGCGAGCAGCTAGTGCCGCTCCTGCTGCTCCAGCACCAACTTTAAAATTATTTAAAAATAATAAGTTATAAGTACGATTTTAACATTATACAATATTCCTAATTTTACTTGCCTACGATAAAATCATAATTTTGACTTGGATTCCAAAGATTTTCACATCTTACAAAAACCAACTGCAGCAACAAAATTAAGATTTTTTTCAGACTGTACGACATTACTTGAACTTGAGCGTCGAGCGTTAATTGTAATCACGATACGAGTCAACACACCATTAATGATAAAATAAATCTAATCAAAAACGTTTGTTCTTTGATAAAACTAAGTGCATTAATTTTCTTATTTGCTTGAACTATGTACTTTATTGTGCTAATCTTTTTTTTACAATATATTTATCATTTTATATTTGTGACGGCCTTTTGGACACACGTCCCGTGGCCGCCACGTGACATGGATCCACCAATCAGAAGGCCTCGCCTCCCGATCACGTGACCCTTTAATCCCCTAACCGCATGGCTCAGTCAGTCTAGTGCCGGACATAGATCCGAGAGGTTCTCCGATCTATGATCCGACCAGTGATTGAGACGCGTGTCAGCCGGGCTGACTTTGACGCCAGAAATGCGGCATCACTCGGGTCTTCCCAATGATTCCCCTTTTGGCACATAAGAATCTCCTGTTTCGTGGTTAACAGCCACAAAACATTATTAAATCATCATGGCTCGCCACCCTGTGACGAGCCATGGGCAATAGAACTTAGGATGGCGCTGACTTTGTCAGCGACACGATAAAGCGGATTGAGAGGTCCGAGGTATCCTCTTAATTTGTCGAATAAAGATTTGATTGACTTAAGCTTTGTCTCTAGTCCATTTTATTTCGTGTCTGCCCCTTCTAGCTATCTAATGCACTCCAAATGCATTGGGTAGTCCGAAAGGCAGTCACATATTGTAAACCTATATTGTAATGACCAATTTTATTTCACTTAGTCTCAAAGTACACAAAATACCTACAAGAAAATAATAATACACCTTTTTTCTGTTAGCACTACTTGAAACATTAACATACATTGATACTGCTAAATGTTATGTAATTGAAAGTTTGCTTAACTTACCCAGCTTGAGGGTTAGAGCGAGTTGAAATAGCACCAATATACTTAAGGAACAATGGATATACTGATTATGTTAGTGGCCTTTAGTAGTGTCTACGAGTTTTGGTGTTCTGTGGTACCATCCACCATCCACTACGCCGGTGCATCCTGTGCGTCTCTCCATAGTCATCATATTAGGTGAGGGCCCAAGATAGCCGAAGCTGAAGAGTCAAGAATGAGCTTCCACACTCACCTCTCTATCCCTTAGGTCCTCGGGGAAACCAGAGCTTTTCACCTCTCTTCCATAGAGATGAGAAAGCGGCGGGTTCAGAGAGCAATCTTAGGTAGTGACAAACCTTAAAAATTCCCAATTTTAATTACTAAAAAAAATTGATTTTTTTGTAACCACAGCAATTTAGACTACTGTATTTTGCAAAATAATAATTTATTTTTATTAATTATCATAATTTTATCAATCACAAAAAAATTTTAAAAAATGTTCACATAAAATTAAAATGTATAATATTCTTTTAAAACTGTACTCTGCAATATAAATTGTTATTGCTTCATAGTGAAAGTTTAAAAAACTATACAGTAAAACTATTAAAATTTAATATACTTTATCAATATACAATTCGCACTACCGTGTTAAAATATGTATCGTGTAAAATATTTGATTTTTATCACAGACCTGTCATTCTAATTACATCATTTGTTTCCAAATCTATCTTAAATTTTAATTACTTCATTCTACTCTGAAGCCATGAATTACATACATCCAGGACACGTTTATTATTAGCTTCCTCAGCAGCTTTTGCTATTTCAAGCACAGCATTAACATCATTCGCTGCAATTGCTGTTAGATAACCATGATTTAAACGTCCACACAATTTAAAAGCATTAATCTAAATATAAAAACAAGAAAACAGTTAAATAAGTAAAATTTGGCATTAAATATAATATACACCTTGTGTTGACGGCTTGTTAAAAGCTTAATAAATTTGTCTACTTCAATGACCTAATTCAATAAAAATATTATATTTATTGATGTCAAAACTGCTATAAAATCTGTCACTTACGTCATAGGGTTTTTGTACTAAAATAACCAAACAAGACCATATCACTTCATCAATTTTTTCTGAACCGATATTTTTATTCTTCATAAATGTTATTAATTGACGTGTATCTTCGTATCGTTGCTTTTGAACCAATATTCTTCCTATTAGACTAAAAGCTGTAGAATACTCAAGATGACATTTCTAAAAGAAGTCAACAATAAATTAGTAACAAATATAAATAATTTCGTAATACGTAATAAAAAATATTACATCAATACAATTAGAAGCCATTTCAAAACCACGTTGAACGTTCACATTAGCTAAAAATAACTGCAATAAAAATAAATTAATTTCATACTTTAAACAAAGTAATTTTCTTTTACCATTGCACTTAATTCTGCTAATTCTGTAGAATTGTTAAACACAACTGGTACACTAATTTTCTTGGAGGGATTTTCACTAATTTCTTTAATCAATTGTACAGTATCCACTTTATTTTCTTTGAAATATTTTGTAATTTCAATTTGATATTGTATTATGTCAAGAAGTCTAGAAAAGAATTAACCAATATTAAACCACTGTACAAGATACTAAGCAAAAAAAATAATTGTAATACTTCTCAATTTCATGAACAGGCAAATCTTGTCGCAAACTAGACCTAAGATTTGATTGAGAATTAACATGATAACCTTTCCATTTTGGTTGTTGTGGTATAGATACAGGTCCAGTCTGCTTTTCCTGCAAAGCAGTGTGCAGATGACTACATGCAGTATCTAAAATATGCAATCTGTCGAATAAGATGACATAATCTGTAGCATTGTCGCTGAATATTGTCACACATGTTGATGCAGCTCGAATGTAATCCTAAAAAAAAAAAATAATAATAATAATAATTGTTTATTTCATTAATATCGTTAATATCCAAACCATACCTTGCAAAATAATTGTAATTGATGTAAAGTGTTATAAAATTTCATTCTTTTCAAATGCTTGCACACAGCTACTAAATAACGTTGCCAGCAATTAAGAGTACAGTCAATTTTCAATAATTCTTTTTCCAATTGAGAAATAAGCTTCGCATGAAGACAAGGCATAAATAATGAGTTAATAAATAATGCAGAATCAAATTCTTTTTCTCGAATAAGTTTTAGAGCCATTTCAATTTGTCGATGTTTTATGTAGAATAAAATCAATGTAGCAGGTGATCCATATGTTTTCAAGTAGAAAAGACATTCATCGAAAATCTTTTCATTCATATTTGCTCCAGTTCGTTTTGGTAATAAATATGCCTAGAAAATTAATATTTATTATATATTAATTGATAGAATTGATAATAATTAATAATTAATAGAATAATAATAATAATAATAATGTAAATTAAATAAATTCTAAATAAACACATCATTTGTACCTGACCACCCTGCTTGCTTATTTCTCTTAGAGATGCCAAACAATTTTTTACTGTTATCATCTAAAATAATAAAAATTTAGAAAAATTTTTTTTGCATGAACAAAAAACTATTTTAATTACCTCATCTTCCTTTTTATACAAGTTCAGTTCTAGTTGCTTAATAATTTCTGTTAATATGTCAATCGAAGTAGAAGAGTAATAATTTTTCTTAGTAGTTTTCTAAAATAACAGTAAAAAAACCATGTTAATGACAATTTAAAACAAGGAAAACTAACTGTTTACCTCTAAACAATGAGCAAACTTTTCTCTAGCAGAAGCAAAGTCACATGCTTTGAGCAAAGCTAATCCCCAACTAACCCAAACTCCGGAAGCATCTAATCGATTCTTAGTTGTTACTTCTAAAGCTAAGTTCCATCTTTCTTCATTAACTAATTGATTTCTTAATCGTCTACATTAAATATAAAAAAATGCAACAATTGTAATAAATTGTAGTAATCGAAGTCTTTACCGAATATCTTCATGACTATTTAGCCCTTGACCAGGCACCAAATGGTAACAATTTGACGTTATAAGTAATTTAACTAAATATAAATTTTGTGAGCATAAATCACATTTTCCCATTCCAGCATGATTAGATAAATTGGCAAACTTCACTTTGGCACTCATTATTAAACTTTCAATAACACTAATAAAAGAAATAAAAATACAAAAATTATTATTTATGGTTGTGAATAAATAAGAATGAAAAAGCTTGCTTTTACCTGACAATCACATTATGATTCACTTCTGGATTCGGCAATCCTGTGTCTTTATCAGGTTGCAGAACAACAAACAACATCTCACACAACTCTAAAACCCAAGCAGCAGCTTCTTCTTCTCTCAAAAAACAGTCTAAAAGTGATATGCACAAAGACACATTGGGAGTCTGCAAAATATATTTATAGTTTAAAATCAAACTGTTTTAAGTACTGTAATCAAACTTATACCTGTTCAAAATAAAATTCTCCTCTGACAGTTTTATTGTGATCCTCAGCTAACGTCAATAACCATGGATAAGGTTCATCAGCAAACCTAGGAATATGTACCGAGCTTCCTACTGATGAAGCAGATGACCCGTCTAAATCTAAACAAATAATTATTTTTTCAAAACTGTAACCGATTAAAATCGCTATATTAATTACTTGTAGGTTGTGAAAGTTTCTTTTCTACCGACGTGTTAAAAGCCGAAGAAAACGATTGACTGTACAAAAATTGCATTTAAGTATACTATTGTAATTATTAAAATAAAACATTTGATAAACTTAAAAACACCTTGCTCCTGAGTCATACTCTTTACAGTCAGAACAAACTCGCACTTTGACATCTTCATAACCTTGAACATAAATTCGATAGCGTGAACAATTCGCGCAAACAACTCGTCCACATCTTCGACAATGATGACGACGGTTAAACTGATGAAGTTCAGATAAAATCAATGATTTAACTCAAACATGACTTCAAATTTAACAAACCATGTTAAAAGTTTCTTCCCGGCAGACCATGCAGACAGAATGAAGTTCATCAGGAACCCAATCCTCTTTCTTTGGTGGATAGAGTGGAATAACAAAAGCAGAATCATTTTTTTTGGTACGAAAATGCATTATTTGCTCAAATGCCGTGTCAGCTGAAAATGTTCGTAATTTATTATTTAGCCGTATAAAATAATAATAGATTAAAAATAAAAATTTACGAGACAATCTAGGTTGAATAATTTGAATTTCCAAAGACTTTTTCGCGTAAGTCTTCAACAAGCACTTGATCGATTCGGCACTCGCAGGTATATCAGGATTCAAAGCCAAGACATCAGTTTTAATTACGTCTAAAGCTTTTCCTAAAAGTTCAATCTGAAAGTACATTTCCATAATTAATTCTCATGCAAAGTTATATACTAATAAAAATATACCTTAGTGTTCATTATCAGTTGTTCCAAGACTAAAGCAGGACTGGATGATATTGGAGCAAAATATTTTGAATCAGAATGTGGTAAACAGAACATAATCTATAAATTAAATATCGTATCATTAAAAACAAAACCTATAAAATTGCTAAAACATGAATTGACCTTAATTCCCATGTGTGTCAAATGTAATTCTTCTTTTCTAGCTTCAGTTAAAAAATCTGCTAAATTATTAACCAAATATTCGATAATGAAAACCTGACTACTCAAATTGTCTAAAGATATTAAAGCTTCTTCACATATCTCAACAGCTGAGTGAAGATCAGTGATCTTTTCTAAAAACTACATATAAAACTATTAGTTTTGTTTTCATGTAAATTCAATTTAAAATAAATATTAACTATTATTGCTTCAATAAGATCTGGTTCGTCTTTATCCAGAAGAAGCATCAAATTCACATGTTCAACCATCTAAAATTTAATAAACGAATATAATTAACACTTTTCTTTTCGTTTTAAAAAACTTTAAAAATCAATACCTTAGATTGCTCAACCGATAAGGAATGAAGCTCAGCCCATTCAATAGCAAGTGAATAATTTTGTTGCAATGTGAGCACAGTAAGAATTTCATCAGGATTGTTTAAACTTTTATCTTCAATTTCTTGCCAAAGATCAGTAGAAGGCACAACTTTTATTACCTGTTTAAATAAATTTAATATAAATTAATGTAAACTTAAGATAGTTACAGAAATTAGATCTAAGGCTTACTTGGCCATATATGGATATTCGTTTATACAAAGCAATCAGTTTGTCTCGTAAGTCGTCACTTAAATCTCGATCAGTTGCGACATGAAGTAAACTATTAAGACAATTGTTGAAATCCCATCTTCGGTACATTGACAATACGCAATAAGCCCGTAAATAGACATTCTTAATTTTTTGTGGTAAATACTCATCTATTAAAAAAAAAAAACATTTAATTAACCTAATTCAATATTCGGAATAATTTTTATAAACAAACTTATGTTTTTGTTGAGCAAATGGCATAAAATAAAATCTCTTAATGGCGTCATGAACTTCTTTATCTCTAATCTCATTGTTGATGATATGTCAATAAATTTTAAGATACTTTCCCAATCTTTGTCATTCATTAATTTATCTTCCAAATCGATCCAAAAATTAATTTCATGGATTGCTGGTACAAGTACTTCGGTAGAAGGAATGCATTTGAATTCATTCAACAAACGATTCAAGAACACTACACGTTCATCGTTAGTAATTTCTCCACCCAGTAGATCGATAAGATAATCAACAAGCCAACACTTTTCTTTCAAATGATCACGAATATGAGCAGGAATTTCAATTACATTTATGATACTCTTTTCTTGTACGGGCTCAACTGCAAAGCACTCGAATCCTTTTTTCGGATATGAAAGAATAACAGCTGGAAGATAATTCGTGGGTCTTGTCACAATTTGAAAATCTAAAATTATAAATTAAGCATTATTTAAAGGGTTTAAAATAAAATTAATTTTTGAAGCTTTCACCAGACTCTGCGTTTTCGCTTGGATCAAAAGCACAGTAGGTTTTAACCAATGACAGCAAACTTCTATTATCAATGTCAGCAATTAAGCAATCGATCAGGTATTCAGAAACAATAATCTAATAAAATGTGCAGAACAGAAATTATTTTATTAAATATAAACTATTTGTCTATAATTGAAATAATGCAGGACTCACTTTTTTTTCATTGTATTTAATTTCCACGTGAGCTTTAAAATACTCTGTTATTGCAAAAATTAGATCACTGTTTAAACTGTTAGCTGATACTACCTATTTAAAATAAAAATTTCAGTTACATATCAAATACAGTATAAAATATAAATTCAAAAATTAAACCAACCTTTAATAGAGGCGACGATAAAAAGAAACGACTTATAAGAAACGAAACTCGAGGATTCGTAACAATTAGTGACTCCATAAAATCGCCCTTACGTAATTCAAAGACACTTTCAGGTATTTTCAAGTCAGGAGTGTAACCAAGAAGGCACTGAAGTTCAAATAAACTACAATAAATAAACAAATGTAATAAAGGAATATAAATAAATAAAAATAAGCATATCTTATTATATTCACCTAATAACACCAAACTGGCCAATATAATATGCTACTTGACAGCTTTCATTTAACAATCTGCTTCTTCTAAATCGTACATTATTCTCGTTAGCAACCTATATGACAGCAATGTTATTAGAATGCACATTTCTTTAAAAAAAATCAATACAGTACCCGCAAGAGTGTAGCATGAAACGACAATAAATTTGTCACGTTTATTAAAAAAGCAGAGCATTCGTCATATGTCTTCAATAAACTTAAATCGACTAATGACAGTTTGTTAGTATCATCTAACAAACGTTGAATTTTTGCCTTGTGTTCTTGCAACTGATCAAATGTGAGAATTCCATCTTCAATGACAAAGTCTTCTAACAAATACAAATGAATGTACATAAAATTTGTGTTAAAAACGTATTTTGTAGAAAAATACCTTTGATCAAATATATGATGTTAATCAGTATGTCACTCACAACATTATTTGGACTCAAATTGCTATTTTCGTGGGAATGTAGTTTACAATTCAATACAAATTGTCCATATTTACTAGAAACGACGTCACCATATTCTGTTAGTGAATATCCAGTAGCAGAAATTGTACCAACTCGTGCTTGAGTAATCAAATGTTTAAAATCAAGTTCAAACTGAATGGTAAATTTCTCAATCCATTCTATATTTGCATCTTTTTCTTTCACCATATCAATCAATGTGCTCGTTAATCCTTTATCAAGAACTGTTAGAAAGTTGCAACGACTCGTTGAATCTGAAAAAAATAAAATAAATAAAATAAAATAAAAAATTTAAACTTTTTTTGTTTATCTACCTTTATGCTCTGGATTTTGATGAGCTCTTAAAGTTGCTAATTTCCGCATGTACACACATATAGTCTTTAAATAATTCGGATATTGACACTCCATTGATGTATCATCGCAGGTTAAGTTCTGTCGTAATTGTACTGATGAGTCCCGAACAAGTTTTATGAAAGCGTTATGTAAATCAGTTGCTAGTTGATTATCAATCGTCCCTGTACGGGAATCTTGGTCCATATATTTTTCTTTTAAATCATAAAATGTTGTCAGATTTCCTAACAAACTATTCCAATTGTCAATATCGTTAGAATAGTTTTCTGCTTTTAGGGATATAGACCCTTGTAATAACAAATTACAAAGGTTAGTTTGGATAGGAAATATATCTTGTGTGAATAGAGACAGTTGTCCATTCTGTTTGGAAGTCACTTCAGAAGTCAAACTAATCATCCTGGTTGCAAAGTTATGCAGCCCCGCATTTCTTGCTTGAAACTGGCCTTCTTCATCAATCGAACTAAGTCTTTTGATGGCCGCATGTAAAAGAGAAGCACTTGTATCCAAACTTTGACTAGAAGTAAATGCTAAATCACATAGCACAAGTGCTTTTAAATCTTTACACTCTGCAAGTTCCTGGCAAAATGGGTTTGACAAATTGTTCATGCATTCTTCAATTTTTGTTGTTGTTGGCAATACGCAACGACTCAAAAAATCGTCAACCATTGTTACATCAGTTGTTGCTGTCATTCCAGCTGCTGCTGTAGATGCGATATGTGACAAACTCGCTGATAATGACGACGGTGTTGAAAATGATGCAGGAATTAATGGCGTAGCATAAGCTTTAGTTGTTTCAAATTGTTTTGCTAACTGAGTGTATTTCTGAAAAAAAATTATTTCAGCTGCAGCATCAGTTTCTTCCATTGCAAATACCTATAAAAATCCAATTTATAAGCTGCTATTTAAAGTTTACTGTTAATCATTTCAATGATAGTAGTCAACTCACTTTAATAACTTGTTGGCCTTTAACAGAATCCATTTGTTGCAAACACATATTGAGTAAAGATTCTTTGGAAGAAAGCATCTTATTAACAGTTTCGTGACAACAATTTGTATTGAAACATCCATGAAACTGAGTTGAAGGTAAACGGGCCCGATTCCGTTTACGAGGTTTATTCAATGGGAATGTACTTGATAAGCCTTAAAAATAAATTAATTAATGCTCATATTATTAAAAAAAAATCAAATTTTGTTTTCTTACTATTTTCTGGAGTTTTAACTAAACTATTACTGCGAACTGCAAATTAAATTTTAAAGAAATCAATTAAATATGCCTTAAAAACAATTTATATTTATTTTAGCTATACTGACCATTTTCTCTTGTTTCTGACAGTTTTCCACTTTCAATTTTTAAGTAAACTGGACATGGTGCTAAGGGAATACTATTATTTTTATCGTTTTCATTCACTGTAATAATTTCAAATCTCCAAATAGCTTCAGAAACATATTTTTTCAGTTCTGCGATGCGTTGTAGAAATTTCCTCTCTCTTACTTCACAGTCGTTACCATGATCCGTCCAAAATACCAGATTAGAAACTGAACTCCTTTTTTCAAATTTTAGTGAAATATCTAACAGATTATCCTTAATAGACCTAAGTATAGATCGAATAACAGTATCATTGCACAAGTATCCATGACGATTACAATTATAACTGTTTCCACTGCTGTTTCCACTGCAATTACTGAGAACACTCATGCCATCAGACAAACTCCGTGTAATTTTTTTAACCTTCTTCTCGTTGTCCTTGCAAGTCATGTCGTCACCATCTTCGGAATATGCAATATCTCCATTACAGTCATCATATTCAGAACTCTGACCAGAATCAGTACTCACGTCAGTCTTTACATCTTCATGAGTAGCAAAAATTAGAATAAATAAATTTTCAAGAATTTCTAATCGATGAATCAATGGATATAAAGATGGCAAAAGTTGTTCAACTTCTTCTAAATTATTAATAACTCTTTCTCTGTACATTGATGTCCATTTTTCATAGTCGGATGTTACCGATTCTGTAAGACGATTTTTCCTAAGTTTCTTATTTCGAGACCAAGCTTCAAATTCCGCTGAAAACTGAACAGCTTCCATTGCTGCTGTCATGATACAATAACTTTGTAAAATTTTACAGTCCACACTTTTCTGTACTTTATCCTCCCAGTCATCGTTAATTGCTTCTGAAGCAAATCTTACGAATTTTTCTTTAGTTACACCTGTCAAAAAACCCTGTCATTAATTTACTTTAAAAAAAAGCATTAATAATTAAACAATCATACTTTTTGGTGACATAAATGTAAGTAAAATATCTTCAACTGCATTAATATTTAATTTTGATAACTGCAAGTATTGTTTCAGAACGTAGACTGCTGAATGAGTTTTTAAGCTCAAACATAAGTTAGTAAAGCTACTTTCTTCACTCGTAGCCACTTCAGGATTTTTTCTGTAATTGAAAAAAATGTATATCTTGTTAAAATAAAATATTTCATACTTACTCTCGTTGTTCAAGACACCACTCTGCAAAATTAACATTGCGGACTAATTTATCGCATGCTTTCACAAAAGTTGGTTCAAAATGTTTCTTATCCTATTAACATTTCATAGTAAAAAATAGCAAAATTAGGTTTTACTTTAACAACAACAGTAATTATATTATACCAACGAATCAGGCCACAAGCAATCCAACACTTTCTTAGCATCTTTATTAGTTTGTATCACATCCCAAGATAGCAAAACCAATAAAGGCCTCAAATAAGTCGTTAATCTGTGATTAAGGTAGTTTTGAACTTGTGCGTGTTTGTTCGATTTCACTAAAATCAACAAATTGTTCTGTTAAAAACAAATAAAAAAATTAGTTAGTATACAATATAATATCAACATTTCTTAAAATATTAGAAAATTACCAAAATAATTTCTAAAAAATGCTCCTTTCTTCTCATGGACCTGAGAAATAATTCTTTGGTATTAATAGTGCCATCAGACAAAAATATCATACGAAAAAAACATTCAGCAGACTCAATATTCTTTTCGGTTTCATTTCTGCCTAACAAACGATCTTCAACTTCACAAAAGTAATCTGCACTTTCTGAATTCCCAAGTAACGCTTCGTAAACATTTTTTTTGCTTATAATGTTTTGATCAGTAAACGATAACAAATCACAAATTATATCTTCCGGCAGTTGAGGAGTTAAATTCGATTCTGATAAGATAAAAACATAAACTCGAAGTTCGGACAGAATTTGTTCCCCAAGTGTAGTGGAGCTATCTTCAACCCCATATTTCAGCACATTAGCTTTGATCTCTCGACATTTACATCTTATCCAATTAAAACTTAAATGTTCGGTAATAGTATTAAATTGACTTTCATTTAACAACGCCCTTAAAATGTACGATGCTAAAAGTGGATTCTTGTTTTTCAAATCAAATAAAAAATTTTCAATGTTTGATGAAAGTACTGTAGCTTTATCTTCAAAAGGATTTGATTCATTTGATCTAAAATGTTGTTCTTCAAAAACTGAAGCCAAATCCTACCAGCAGAAAAAAAAAAGTTTAATGTTTCTATAAATTAAACGCAAATAAAATCTTACTTTGTACGGTGTATCATTACAAATTTTACTAGCTTTGTAAATATATAGTTTAAATTCAGCAGATTTTTTCAAATACTCCACTTCCGGCTGTGAAAAAAATAAACAAGTTGTCAACTTATTTTATGAAAAAATAGACAAAATAAATATTTACTCTTTCAATTTTTAATTCTTCAATTAGCTCCAACGCAAACCATGACAAGTGATATATCGAAGGTAGGCTCAAAGATCCAACACTGCTTGTGACAATACAAATTTTTCATAATTAGAAATAAAATAAAAAATTAAATCAAATAATCTCATACCAGTATTTTTCAGGGCTGGAACAAATATTAATCAAAACCTCACTTATCCATTCCTGCGCATCATTTTCGTCGTGTGAATTATTCCAATATGCAAAAATTAAACTTTTGGCTAGCTCCCATTGCCCAAGTGTTAAATGGTTAGTTATTTCTTTCTTAATTAATTCGTCATCCATGGTAAAAATCTTATTTTGCAGCTAATGTTGTCCTAAAATGAAACCATACTAGTCCCAAGCACCATATTTGAATCACATGCACTGTTGTAGATAAATAGTGATACCAATAATCATATGAGTCAGAATCCGAAACAATTAAGAAGAATGATATGATTTAACTCAATATTTAAAATCTTAATGTGCAATAAAATGACCAAACATTTTTCTGTACTTTAAAAAGTATTAATAAAAAACGTAAATGCTTTTTATTTAAGAAAATTCAAAAGATAAACGAAATCGGGTATATTAAAAATGTGGCATCATCCGTTACCATAACAACCAAATACAACCAAAATGGCTGCCGAATGAGTAACTGAAATTCTTTATCTAGTAATCCGGCTACCAAGTAAACGTAATACAAGATGGAAGAATTGTCAGAATCGGAGAGTGATACATTGCAAGAAGATTCTAAGCTAGTAGAGCTTACGATAACTATAAATGAAGCAAAAATAATGGTAAAATAAATTGAAAATTAAGCTGAAAACAGTTTTCGAAAAATTATTAACATTATTACAGAAAGGTCCCAGAAATGAACCATTTATTAGTTTTGTCACAGTTGAAATGGGAGAGAATCTTTTAGCCTTATCGGACCATTGCGATTTAAAGGAAGATAACACTTTTTCTTACAATTTAACATTTAAATTAAAGGCTAATGTGGGAGATTATTTCAGAATCGATGAATTAATTTGCAAGCCATTAATTTGTAGGAAAATATTGCAAAACTTCAATTTTAACAGAATAATAAAAGAAAATTATTTTAAGTGACTGTTACTGAAAGCGCTGGGCTCTCAAAAAAACCTCAAGACACTATTGCGCTCTGCATTTGCTCTGTTGACTTACTGCCGATTCTTTTAAGTACTAAATGAAATGTTCAGAGATTATAAAATATTTTATTTGACTTATTTACAGCTCCAGAAATTAAACAAACTAGAAAATATACTTTGCAGTTTTTTGCACCTCCTAAAAAAGAACCACCAATTGAAGTACTAAATTTGACAGTTATAAAAATGGAAATTTAATTTGTTTAAATTTTTAAACAGCCTGAGATCGAATTAAGAATGCATTTTAGTAACAATTTAATGGGTCAAGATTTACTTAGACATTGTAACATAATTCAAATTACTATGGAATCTTGTTATTCTTTACCCGACGAACTAGTCTCGGCCGCTAAACCAGATGACATTTTCATTGTTGGATGTTCTTTGCCATTATTACAAGAGGTTTGCTAAAAAAATCTATATTTTGCATTTGAATTTTGGATTATATTGGCTAATTATTTGTTTGTAGTGTGATGAACCTATTGTGTTTAGAAATGGCACTTTAGTTCATGGAAAGCCCAATTCGGCAGAAGGAAAAAAGTGGTACACTGCAAGTCCTACAAGTACTGGAAAAGCACTTTATATTGCTGATAGGTAATGAAAGTGAATGTAAGGTTTATAGCGTTTAGAAGATAATGTTTTAATTATTTTTTTAAAGTTACATTCAACCGGGTCGTTTAGAAGATGATGTTGGAGATTTTCAAGCTGTTAACGTTATATTATGAAGCAAATGTTATATTATTTTAAGTGTGAGTTTATTTTTTATTATTGTTAAATAGGACATCGCATTTAGAGAACAAACAGAACGCAGTGCTAAACCAAGAATTGTATGGAACATTGAATTCAGATCATTGATTTCTCCTACGACAAATTCCAGGTGAGTTGAAATTACTAATTAATTGCCAAATGTAACAAGCTACACTTTTTTTTTTACAGAATTGTTGAGAATATCCGAAAGTACAGATATCTACCTCTGGAATTTGTACAGACTACTGCTGGTGCGAAGAAACAAATTTCATTTAATGCTGTGGCATATGTGAATTTAACACACATTTTATTTCCTGGAAGTAAACTTTTATGATTGATTTGATTTTTAAATACATATTTAATAAATCTAAATTTAATTTCAGCAAATGCGATTCATGGAGCTTATCAATTGCGTTGTTTGTCTGAAACTGATATGAAAACAAAGGTAAGGTATTGCACTTGTTTTACGATAATAATTACCTATATTAATATGTTTAAATGGAATTTTATAGTCCAATAAAGGTTCTCTATTTGTTCGAGGTACACAAAGTCCACAAGCATCATCTTTTTTGATGTCGGTTTTGCAAAAGAAAACTCTCTTTAGAGAAGAAGCTGGCGACAGAATAAAGGTTTTTTTCATTTTTTTTAGAATCTATCTATCTATCTATATCTCCATATCTATATGAAGAATAAAAAGTATGTATATGTGTTTCAAAAAATGCATCTGATTAGCTAGCCAAAGAGTTTTAGATAAAGACAGTTATACCACACTTTTAAAGTTCATCAAATTTGAATGATTTTTAAGGGTTCTGGCTATTTGTGTGAATACAACCATTGATTTTTAATGAAAATTTATGCGAATTACAGTTTTTGCCATGTATGGTAATTCTGATGCCAGAAATGCATTCAGGGCATCAGAATACATATAATTGAAGTCATCAAATTTGAATGATTTTTAAGGGTTTTGGCTATTTTAGAAGTAAAAACATTGATTTTTCATAAAAATTGCTGCAAATTGCCTTAGTAAATAGTAAATAATAAATAGTAAATATTAAATAGACAAAACAATTCCTTCATATGGAAATTGAAATGGAAATTCTATTCTTCAATATTAACATTTTTACTTTGTATCTCTTATGCATATTTGAATCTGTTTTGTAAGGTTATGCAATTCTATTGAAGTTTTTTCTTCTTTGAAAATAAAAACAGGGAAAATGAAAAATGGGTAAAAACGGAAAATGAAAAATGGGTAAAAACTAGGGTGACCATTATATTCGTAGGGCAATCCGGGACATCGAGGGGTAGGGGAAGGTGGGGGGAGGTAAATTGAACAGAAAAAAAATGAAATACTATTGTAAACCTCTCGAGCGATATGGCAGACTAAGATTTAGGAGCAAATAAAAAAAAATAAAAAAAAAAAGTCATCACAAAATGAGGATTCCGGGACATGCGGGGGTGCATTCCCGGAATCCGGGACATTTTCCGGGACACGGACCCAGAATTTGTGACTGTCCCACAAAATCCGGGACGGATGGTCATCCTAGTAAAAACAGAAAATGAAAAATGGGTAAAAACAGGAAAAACGAAAAATGGGTAAATAAATAAATAAAAATTTACAATTGAAAATTATAATTAAAAATTATAATTAAAATACTTTTTTTCTTTCATATATCCATTCTTTAAATCAAACTTTTCATAATTAAAAAAATAAAATATTTTGATTAATTGAATAACCCTGTCAATGATGGGTAACTCAGCTAGTAATTTATATTTGTGAATAATTTTAAAATTTTAAATTTTGTCATGTGCATTTGGTAGGAAAATTCAGGACAGTTTGAAACTTCAGAGTTATATGAAGATATTATTTCTGATGCTGCGTTAGCATTTGAAGAAAAACGAACATATTTAACAACAAAAATTTCTCTACTTCATCCCTTGGTGGAGCCACGTCAACCTGAAGAATTACGATTAAGGTAAGGATAAATGTGCATTTGAATTACATTGTTCAAATTAATTTTACTTTTTTTTTTAACTTTAAGAGTTTCAGAGTTAATACCAAACAGAGATTTAGCACTTCCCACATTCGAGTCGGCTCAAAAAGCTGTAGATGATTTCGGAATTCAAGTTTGCAATACAGCAGCTTTATTATTAGAAGATTACAAAATATTATTGATTAAAGATGCAGCTGGTTCGCAAACCAAGGATCGTTTAACTACACAAGATTACAGGTTAAAATTATACAGAATAGTTTCCTTGACTAACATTTTATACAAAAATTAGAAAAACCAAATTTATACATGACTTAAAAAAGACTGGAAAATATTTTGCATGTAAAGAACAGTTGAAATATCATATTGTACGTATTGTACGTGATAAATACTTGAGAAAATCGAGTTTTGAGTCTCCACAGGAATTTGAAGTACTATTACTAATACATCAAATGCGGATGAACTTAATACAAATCGAAATTTTAACAGGAGTTTTTAAGCACATTATATGTGTATCTCATTGAAGAAATGCATAAACAATTAAATAGATATTTTTCTGTGACTGATGCAGCACAGGTACCAGATCCTATTAACGGTTCAGAAGATTTAAAAATGTATGCAGCTGATGCTTTTGCAATAGGACGATATGATTTAGCTGAAAAATATCACCTACTAGTGAATGTTTTTTTAATGTTTAAATTTTTAATTTTACCTTTTGTTTCATTTTATTTATTTATTGAGTAGAGAATACAACAATATAATGTTGATCCCTCTTGTTGGGTTGATTATGGAATTTACTGCTTGGGTATTGGAAATCAAGATAAGGTTTGCTATTAATACAAAATTCAATTGTCATAATTGATTTATTAATTTTTAGTTTATAAATTATTAGGCTGCAGAATGTTTTCGGCAATCTTTGACTATAAATAATGATAATTTCCGAGGGTAAATAATAATATTTAGATCAACATTTCATACAATTTAATCTATTTGATTGTTATTTATTCTTTTCAGATTGTTGCTTTACGGAATGGTTTGTGACATTTGCGGTCGTATTGACCAAACAGAGACTTTTCTTTTACATGCGGTTAATGTATTTCCTAACAGTGCCTTACCACGAACTATAGTTGGTCAGTATCCTAATTTAATTTTATAAAAAATTATACATTAAGTTTATAAATTATGAAACTTTTCTGCCACCAATATTCTTAGGATTATATTATAATGGAATTAGAAACAGTATTGGAGCAGAAAGTTTCTACAACCAAGCAATGCACTTGCTTCGGAATAATCCTAATGATGAGGAAGCAAAGAGCGCACCAGTAAGTTTACAAATGAAGACATCACCAGACGTTTCTTCGAAGTTATCTTCGAGTTTGTCTTCTAAGTTATCCGTAAATGTTTTACCTGGTGATAAATCTCAATTTGAACAGTATAAAATATAATTTAAAAATTAATTTTGTTATAGATGATCGAATTTTTAATGACGAGCCAAGTATATTTTTATCGTGTTTACCTTTTCTTTTTAGTTGTAATGTAACAATGGTAAATAGTAAATACAATTATTAGTTCAAGTTGCTAAATTTTTATTTTTGTTATATTATTACAGTACGCACGACGAGCTTTAGCACAGGATCTAGCTAGTTTTCAATGTGTACCAAGAGGAAATTATCATTTCTTTTTAGCAAAACTGAGATGTCAAGAAAATGACTACACCGCAGCTGAACTTGCTGTTAGAGATGCACTGGATAACGATAATATGGTAGTTTGTTTGAGTCTGATTTCAAAATTAGATATTCATTAATATTCAAATTTAGAATGCTGATGTTTGGTCACTTTCGGGCCATATTTATTATGCTTTAGGTAACAAAATTAAAGCAAAACAGAACTTTAATCGTGCTTTGTCAATTCAGAAACCACCAGTGGATTTACATATAATCTATTATAAATTAGGGATTCTTGCACTGGAGATAAGAGATGTTAATTGAAGAATTCTTTCAAATTAAATAAAAATACAAACTAGAAAATTAATTTTATTTTTCAGTATGATAGAGCAAAGAAAAATTTTCTGTTGACATGTAAACATTCCCCTTCAAGTTTGGCTTGGATTGGAGTTGGAAGAGCGTGTTATCGGGTTAGTCATTCATAACGAAGTTTTGAAATTTTAGATTGGTTAAATGAAAGCTCTTTAATAGTTAGAAGAATTTTGTGAAGCTGAAGAAGCATTTTCAGAAGCTAATATTTTGGATAACACAAATCCAGAAGTATGGGGACATTTAACTTTAGTTGCCTTGAAAACTGGCAGGCAGAGTGAAGTGGAACAGGCATATCGATTTTGTCGCAAGGTATTTAGAAATAGAAAATTAAATAGAAACCGCTAATCAAGTTTTTACAGTGTAACTTGAAAGATAAAAAACTTTTGGACGAAATACATAATTTGGCAGAAGAAGTTGGTATGAGTTTGACACCAGTTTAATGAATGTTTGTTATAATTTGCTGTACTGGGAATGCTTATTTAGAAGTAAAAATTTAACTGTTTTTATTATTAATAATTACATAATTAAATTGTACTTACACACAATACAAAATACTATAAATATATGTACTTATTATTTAGGTATATATTATCTTTGGTACGAATAGACACTAACTGCTAATAAAATACAGTCGAACTTCCCTAAGTCGAATCATCATAGTTCATCAAAAAAAATTCGAGATGTAGAAAATTCGAGTTACAGAAATAATGTAATAATGTAAAAGGTGATGCAAAAATTTTCGAAAAAATTCGAGATATAGAACAATTCGACTTATAGAAGTTCGAGTTACGGAAGTTCGACTGTACATCTAAATTTTAAAGAGATAGTACGATTATTGGAATTAGAGGTGTGTGCCAATAGTATTTTTCTGGCAGCTTTTCATCAGCCAATCATATAATGTTGTCAGATGATGTTTGCATTAAATTATTTTTGTGATCGGTGGTGGCCGAAATTTTTCTTAAAAATAACACCAACACAGACCTCTACAAGGAATGGATTTGTTAAAATTGAAAATTCATTTAAAGTCGTAGCAAAAGTCATAATTCGGTGGATCCTTTGGTATGGGAGGTGGTTCCTCAGGTATTTTTACACCTTCAGTGTCCAACAATCTTAACTTGATATCCATACTGAGAAGGGTTTCCAAATCACTTTTAGCTTCTTTGCTTGGCATTTGATTTCCAAGTAATGCATTAATTCCATCCGTCCAATAATCATACACTCTTTCATTGGGAGCAACGAAATTCAATGCATCCATCTCCGAATCCAACAACAAGGAAAAAGCAAGCGACCAAGTGGATTTTTTTCCTTTAACATCTTTCATATGCGGACATTCTTTGCCGGTAACCAAAGCTTTTATGTCGACAACTGCTAGTTTGTTATTCGATAATTCTTCAAGTGTGGGAGTAGTGTTTTCTTCGCAGTCCCCATAATGCAACGTTTTATGATTAGGAGAAAGTCTGCAATACCAAAATTTATCCTTAATCCGTTGTCCCTTATTAGTGTATTTTGTAAACATTGTTCCTTCAACGAGATAGCCCAATCTCTGTTGTTGAATAAGTTCCATAATTTCAGGAGTTATTTGACAACGAAGTTCAACGATCGGTCTTGCTTGAGATTCCCATTCTTCACGACTGGTACGTTCTTGTTGCCATAAATTAGTTATTTCACTGTATGTCAACGTATTTAATTTATCTGCAATTAAATAAATAAGTAAATAAATAAATATGTATATATACGTCAAATATCAAACTTACTTCTGAATTTATCCAATGTTGTAGCGCTGGTAGAAAGAGCTCTGGAAATTTGCTCTTTAACAACACTAAACACTTTTCGTAAATCTTCTTTCGTTGCTCGCATTTCTTTCCACGTTTTATTTAATAACATAACGCAAATACAAAAAAATTCTTCAAAAGCATGATCATGTGTAAAAAACATGGGATAAAACGTTTGCCCTTGTTCACTCGGTGAATCGCCAATTTTCAAAATCTCGCATAATAATTTTGTCAAACCAATACTCGTCTCGCCAAATGGACATTCGTGGTCATCGGAACGGCAAGAATTCTCCAAAACAACTTTAGTGTATGCATCAGTGTGATAACGTGCGAAATAAATCATATTATCCAAAGCCAACATTCCTGGTGGCGTTTCAGTGAAATCTTCCGCAGGATTTGCATGATTTTGAAACCCCAATTTTTTATAATCCTTTGCATAACCAGGTCGTCGTGACGTAACATCCCGAGCATCATCATTATCAAAAGCAATTTTTCGTAACTCTAAAATCTTCTCTCTATCATCCGAATCTTGCATATCCATTTTGGTCATTTTACGATCTTCAAGCAAATTTAAAAGCAATGACTGCAACACGTATAACTGATGCGCCATCTCTGCACCAATCGTTCGGGGTCCTTGAATGATGCTGTTTAAAATTACATTCCGAATTTGTCTAGACGATAAAGTACCTGCCATCGCTTTACGTTTATTTTCATCAGCTTTTAGAAAAAGAGCATTAATTAAAGCAATTGCATTTTGTTGTATTTCTCCATCGCTCGATTGTAAATGCATAATTAAATTAGGTAAAGTTACTTCTTGATCAACTAACGTGTATTTCTTACTGCTGTTTAACACAAGACTCTCTAAAATGGATAAAGATGCTTTAACAGTGCGTGGGGTCTGGCTAGAAGATGGGTTATTAACGTAACTCGCGACTTTGTTGATAAACTTTGGCTCTAAATTATCCCACGATACATTTCCATGATCCATAATTTCAACAAAAGCTGATAATGTGTACGATAAACTCTCGCCCACGTAAACTCCATCTTCAATGAGCGAAATGAGTAAAGTAGATCCTTGTTGATTTACAAATTCCAAGCAAAAAGTGTTATCCGTAGCTAATTTAGCCAGTTGTTTTAAAGCTTCTTTCTTCTCATCCGTAGTACTCGTTGCTGAATTTAATATTTCTAGAATTTCTCCGGCAATTTTCGTGGGAGATGGTGTGAGACGAAGTATACTACCGTTTTTAATTTCATTACGGTTTTTCTCGGTGATATAATTCTGACCTGTATCGGAAAACTGTAACGAATACTGTTCAGGTTCGGAAAGAGTCCATACATTACACAAATCTTGAATGATGGCAGCTAATGGTCGCTTTTGGTCAAATTCAATCAACTGAGCATTTCCGTCGCTGAGTTTTACAGCTATCTTCACAATATTACTCTCTTTAGATACCGGCATCGCGTAAAATTTTCACTTTACACTAATTAATCAAATAATTCTGTAAATTCATAACAAAATCATCAACGAAGTTGGGTTAAATCAGTTCATACAACATTAAGCTGGCGATAGGCTTATAAATTAATAATTTTCGACAAATAGGAACTCTAGTGGCAGAATTTATAACCTTCGAGAATTTTTCAAGAAAGACAACACTTTATCCGAATTTCTATTTAATTATAACACTAATTAAAATAAAACTACATCCATCGTATAAATAAGTAGTTACTGAAAATGACACTGAATATTATTCCTTGTTCAAACATCCATCTTATGTCAAAATACAATAATGATTCTTTTCTTTCTGTTTTTTAATGTACATATATGTATATTCTTTTAAGTTTTATATTTAGAATAAAGCCTGTGCATGTTTAAAGAAAACCTTTTCTTTTCAGATTGTTTTTCAGATCGGCTTATATAAGAGTGTTGTAACATATTTTTTACGATAACGGTGAGTGGCACTCAAAACCATAACTCCATCCTAAAAAAAATTGCATCATTAACTTATAAAATTATTACAAGCAATCCAAAAATAATGTTCAAATTTACCTTAATTGATAAGGCGTACAAATGATTCAACATAACGTGATTCGGTTCTGGCAAAAGTGTAGGTTCACACTTTAAAAAAAAAATTAAAATAATAAATTGTATTATATATATGTTATACATATAATTTATTTATATTTTAAATTTAACTTACAGAGACAGGTACATCTTTATTTAGGATAACCTGTAATAGGTGGGGTGGAAGAATAGGAGGTCCAGTATGTTTATCAGATGGCTTTCTTTCAGGTACTTCTTGATTATAGTCACCAGGCGGAGAGCCAGATACAACTTCTAATTTTTTATTTCGTTTACTTTCGACTGAAAATTGAATTAAATCAATTAAATGTTCAAGTTACCAAGTAAAATCAAAATACCATTTATGCTATCCATTGCAAGAGCATCAAAAACTTCAAAGTCGGCCCTTTTCACGTTAACAATATTATTTTTAGAGCCCAAATCGTTATCCTCAGTTCGCTAGAAATTTTGATTAAATAAATTGTGATTAAATAAAAGTAATAAATCAAAATTAATCAAACTATCCACATTAAATCAAACAAATGTTAAATTTACAAGCTTTGTAACGACAATAGTAGCATAAATACACACAAATGTGGATATTTAGTTTGATTTCTAAACATTATTAAAATAATTTTAGTTATATTTTTAATATAACATACAACAGTTGGGTCGTGCATCCATTGGCCATCAACTTGAAATTTATATTGATGCTCACCTTCAGGCAAGTCTAATATTGTGACAAAATCTCCATGACTATATTCCAAAATAATATATATGTAAATAAATAAATATATAAATAAAATAATCTCAACATCTCGAAATTTTAATTTTAATTTTAAATTTACCTTTTTACCATAGGTATAGATTTCCAATTACTAAAACTTCCACTGATATATACTTGTTTACCACCACCATCCCACTTAAAAACAGTTGGTAAAGCTTTTGGATCGAATACCGTTCCTGGAGTTATGGCTGTACCAGTAGGAGTCGCTATAGAACCATAATGCTCCTAAAAATAAATAAATAAATATTTGTATTTACTTCCATGAAGCAATAAAAATAATTATTTTATTTTTACTTTTCCCTCTGCCTCGCCTTCTTCGACTGATGGCTGGTAGAGGAAACGATTTTTTTTCGTAAAATCAAAAGCTTGACCATCTTTTCCTGGACTTGAAGGCGGTCCGGTCTCTCCTGACTTGTGTCTTTCACGGCTTGATGAGCCAGTATTACCCATGTGTGTAACTACGTATTATCTAAATATGAAAAAGTATGTGTGCATATTTTAATAACTAATAAAGACAAGCTTAAATTTAGATTCTGGTTAATCTACTTGTTAGTTCAAAAAAAAAATAAAAAAATAAAGTCAAGATGCATATCATTTTCCTCTAACAGTAAATACATGTCCTGAATTGAATAAATCAGATTAATATATGATATAACAGCATTTAATAGAGTGATATTTATAAAGCGGATACTTTAAAAAGTTCATAAACAAACTAATAACATGTGAAACCTACTGCTCATGTGCAATTCTTAATTGAGATCAGCGAATTACAACGAAGACCAAAACGCCATTTCAGCTGAGTTGAGTTGGTGCGTGCGCTCTTCGCTCTTGTTAAAAACATAATGCATAGTCACGCCATCTGTTAATAAATTTTGATACTTAATTTGTATTTAATCGGTTATTCATGTTTACAAAAACAGAAACAACAAAAAAAATTCAATCTACAGGGAGAAATGTAAATGAAAAATGTTTTTAATGTAAATACAAAATTTGTTTCAAATTACAATTATTATATCAATAGTTCTCGTATTTTCCAGTTTTAAATTCAATAGTTGCAATTTTCAACGAGATTATGCAATTAAAATAACTAATCTTGAGTAATTGATACTTGTAATGATTTTCTTGGAAACTGTTTAAACATTATTCTTCGACCGCAAAGCATATTTGAGGTCTTTCGAGGTTATCATCGACAAGGGCGGCGTTAAATTTATCGTCAATGTATTCCTCAATCGAAGTCATTCAAGATCATTATTAACAAGGTCGATTGCAAACTTATCGTCAATGTATTCCTCAATCGAAGTCATTCAAGATCATTATTAACAAGGTCGATTGCAAACTTATCATCAACATATTCCTCAATATTGCTGATCAGCATCAACTCAGGGTCAGCTTAAGAAATAATTTATCAATTTTTTGGCATAGACAAGATATTTGTCAATAGGTCGAAAAAACTACAGATAGTTTTGATCATGCAAAATAATTTTATATTTATTCATTTTCTTATTTATTTAAGATTTATACAGTACAATTTTAAATAAGTCTTTCATAAACTGCAGATTCCGTAGCAGTAGCTATTAAGTTATCAACAGTTTCTGTAACGATTATTAATTTATCTGTAGTTTCTGTAGCAATTCTTAAGTTATCTGTAGATTCTGCACCAAATCTTAAGTTATCTGTAGTTTCTGCAGCAATTTTTAAGTTATCTGTAGTTTCTGTGGTAATTCTGATGTTACCTGTGGCTTCTGTAGTAGTTATAAGATTTTTGTCTGTAATAATGGTACTTTCCACATGATTGGCAGATGTTGTTAGCTCCTTAAGTGGTGTTGAAGTTTGATTCTGCGTTTCCTTAACTGTACTTTTCTGAAACTTCTCTATTTGATGTGGTTTTCTGAATGGAGAATGCACAAACTTCACAACATGGAGTGGTTTTTTTACTGGGTTATGTATAAATTCCTTTACTTGGTGTGGTTTTTTGACTGTAGAAGGTGGAAACTCCTTTACTTGGAATGGCGTTTTTACTGGAGAAGATGGAGACACCTTTACTTGGTATGGTGTAATTACTGGAGAAAGTGGAAACTCCTTTACTTGGTGTGGTATTTTTACTGGAGAAGGTAGAGACTCCTTTACTTGGTGTGGTATTTTTACTGGAGAAGGTAGAGACTCCTTTACTTGCGGTGGTTTTTTTACTGTTAAAGATGGAAACTCTTCTACAGCATGTGGTTTTTGAACTGGAAAAGGCAGAGACTTCTTTACTGGGTATGGTTTTTCGACTGGTGAAGGTAGATATCCCTTTACAGGATACAGGTTTAGGATTGGAACAGACTGAGTTTTCTGTACTGGGTATTGATTTTTGTCTGGAAAAGGCGAAAACTCTTCTGCTGAATAAGTCTTTTTAACTGGAATATGCTGGAACTGTTTCTCATAATAACAAGTAAAAAAATTATCTATGCATTCTTCAAATAAACACTTGTATTTCAGTTTATAATTTCTTAGATTGGAATAAAAGCAGCGATGTTTACATAATTCATATTCTTTCTTGCAATCTTGGTATATGAAACTCGAGAAGACTGAAAGAGCCTGTAGAGTCAAAAAGTAGTTCATCCTAATATTAAAAAAAATCATGAGTGGTGTAATTTATATCTAAAGATTAAATTTCAAACCTGTTTTCTAGGTTAAACCATCAAATGCTCACGTTTGAGATTTCATCTTGGGTTTTTATACAATATATAGATCAAGTGTGCAATTATTTTATAATTTTAATTAATTGCGCAGATGTTTTTGAAAATGTGCAATAATTCATTAAGAAAATGGCACCTAATAAATTTTTTTATTTGATTTGCAGTGAAGGGAGATTTTAATAAAACACAAACAGCAGTTTTATGATTTTTTTAGAGCTTTGTAATGTGCAATACTCAAACATTTTCAACAAGGACATAAAAAATAAAAAGTATTTAAGTTTTAAAAAATTATTCTAGAAATAAATTCTAGATTTAACTGTTTTTATTTTTGTCCTGTTTAAATATTTAAGATAATCTTAAAAAAATTGATTGCAAAATCTCAAAAAAACTGTTTTGTCTATAATAACTATAAATAAATAAAAAAATAAAAATCTTTTTCATGACTCGCTATCATATTTTGATGATTAGAAAGAATGATTTTATATCATATGTCTTTAAAGGTTGTGTGTATCATCATTTTCTCGTGTAAAATAAGTAAAAAGTTTTATTCGAATTAGTATTCCAAAAGATGATATTGCTTAAGAAATAAAATTTAGCAACACAACTATAAAAAACTGTCAATTTACTTTAGCAATCTTTTAACTTAGGGTCATTTGCTCTTGATACATAATAATTTAATTTCGCGTTAACATCTTAATAGGAATCAGGCGACTCCACAGATTAAATTTACTAGCTGTAACAGCTGCTGACATCCTAAAAATATATTAATTCTATTTATTCTGAAAATGTAGATCAACTCTTCTCACACTCTTATTTTATTTTCCACCGGAAAACAATATTGTCGAAAAAAAATCATTTTTAGTACAGCATTACGAAATAAATAAGAGTCAATTTCTACATGCTTTAAATTTCAATTTTTATTTATTTATTATTAGTTATGTATAATTTGTAGTGATATTATATAATTGAGAATAAAACATAAAAGTTAACATTACAGTAAGATTATTTAACAGTGGTGGAAGCGATAGTAGTTGTTTCTTCTTCTTTATTTGCTTCTCCCAGGCATTGAATAAAGTCATCGATACAAGATATGGAACAAGACCCATCATCATCAATAGTACGAAAACGAGAAAAACGAAACTTGAAAAATTGACAACGTTTTTTACAGTTGCCGTAAGTGTCAAAACAAGAATCGGATTCGTTTGCAGCCGTAATAACATTGCTCACTAGCAACACAATTAAAAGTGAACATAGAACAAAACTAATTTGTGTCATTCTACAAATAAATAAATAAATATATTAAGTATTTAAAAAAGAAATACAAAACTGTTATCAAAATAAATGTACTACACCTTAAATTTTTTTTAAAAATAAAAAACAATATTGATTTTTAAATTGAATCGCCTTCACCACTGCCTTTTAAATTTTCCAAAAAGAATTTAGGCCTGTTACCTCGAGAAGGCAGCTGAAAAAAAAGCTGATATTTTATACAATTTATATCAATTAAATTATTGCAAAAGTAATTGGATAAATCTGAGCAATCCTTATTAAATCTTGCAATATCACTGCTGGTCAAATAAACAATTAATTGCAAAGTTTAAAAACATTAAAAATTGCTCATCATTCCAGTTAAGTGCTTATGCTTTCTGATATTTATTTTTTTCGATGCTTTACCAGCAAATTTTTTCTATTTC
The DNA here is from genome assembly GCA_034687075.1 of Geophilus carpophagus. NCBI lineage: Eukaryota > Metazoa > Arthropoda > Chilopoda > Geophilomorpha > Geophilidae > Geophilus > Geophilus carpophagus. The sequence goes on from JAQFZN010000289.1 coordinate 29,944, forward strand.
TCCAGGATGTTAAGTCAACATCATGAATTGGTATTTGAATTTCAGACATCATTCCATCAAATCCGTCATCCTTGTTTTCTGTCCCATCACCCGCATCCCCAGCATCAAAAAATTCACTATCGTGATCGTCGATCATGATATCTTCTTCTACACTAGTAGATGCAGTTCCTGTCTGTTGCAACGCAACTGTTTCCCAGGATTTCTCTTCTAGAAATGCTGGATGGATATCTTCTTTTGAGTTTAAATTTCTGCTTGCTTTTATTCTCGAATATGCGAACAGATGATTAACTGCCATTAATATCCAAGAAATGACAACTGAAAGAATGAGAAGAACGACTGCACCGAGGGAGAGACGGCAAGCCCAACGAAGAACAAGAGGAACATACATCTGGTTAATATTTTTCAAATTATTAGAATGTCTTATAATTTTTGTTCTACTTTTTGTTTTACCTTATGTCGTAAACAAAATCAAAAACTTGACATAAAACTGGCATGATTTTATGTTCTTTAAAAATAAAAAAATGAAATTAAATTAAAAGAATATTGTCAATTACTTAATAATTCTAAATCATTTTACTCTAAAATTAATTTCATATCCTCTTCATTTTACAAAAAACAAAATTTGTCACTAGTTTTGTTTTATAGTTAATATTTTTTTTACTCTAAAATAATTTTGGCCATGATTTATAAATAAAAAAAGTAATGGAGCAAACTATTACATGGATTTACATTAATTACTGAGTCTGTTGTTTATAATTTTGTTGTCATAGAAACTGATTCGTATATCACACGACTTATATCTATTTATTAAAACCAGTTTCAACTGGATCTAACCATAACAATATTAGATAAATGATGATGTAAGCCTATTTTTTTCTTATTTTTCTGATTATTAGAATGTGTTGCTTCACAAACAATTCCTTTTGAATGCAAAACACACAACATTATGCATAAAATTAATAATAAACCATTTATCGTTATCTACAAGATGACAATTAGTGTAGTATAAATTTTCATTTTGTTTGGAAAAAAGTAAGCAGAACAAAATCATATCAAATCTTAGTTGCACAATGTTGGAAAATTTGAAGTAAATATTTGTTAAAAAAATTTGATGTTCTAACACGAGCGTTTATATTTTACTTTTTATTTTATTAATCTTTTTATAAGATAATACAAGGACTTCAATTTCAGAATTTTTTAAAACACATTTTAACATTTAAAAACAGATTTCATTAAAATTTCGGTTAATTTTACATTAACACAAACGCTAAATTTTACAATTAAAGAAGAAATGTTAATAAACCAAATTAAAAAAAAAAATCATTTATAACTAATAAACAAATTGCTAAAAGAATGATTAATGAAAACCGTTTATCACTTTACTTCTTTTTCTTCTTTTTTAAAGCCCCTTTTTTCTTTTTTTTTTGCGGATTTGGTGGTGGAGTCTTGTTTTGATTCATAAAGTAATAATAAATTAAACCTGCAATGGCCAAAAGTGTAATCCCACCTAATACATAATATATCAAATAACTTTCTGGTACTTCTTCCTTTTTTGGACCACTATTAATGAATTATACTTTTAGTAAATCCTTATTACAATGTTTAATGTTTAATGCTTACTGATGAGTGAATTCTGGTAGACTGCATTCTAGTTGTATATTACAACATTCTCTGCGCAATACACAGCTGTCACACGATTTCTTGCAATCAAATTTTGCCTGATCACAACAACAAGAATGTTGACAATTCGTTTTACTATTTTTCGGTGTAAATTAATTAGATATTCAATTTTTTGATTAAACTGAGAAACTAATTTCTTTTAATGTCCTTTATAGATTGTAGAAATTATTTAAAATAAAAAATTAGCATTACTTTATTATTCTTATACTTTTATTTGAATATGCTGTGTAAATATTGAACAATCTTTACATTACTTTCGTTTGGACCTGGTAAAAGAAACCTAAGGAACTTTTGTATAAAGAAAAAATGGAAATAAATGTTATAAGATAAGCCTAATATAAATAGAATGAAATGACATACAATTTTGCAAGCAAAACTTGTCTTAACACGCTTTCTTTTTTTTGATCTATCAAAAAATCCCATGTTATCACTCTCAAATTTTAAAATAAATCTTCCAAAAGGTCGGTACTAATGTTAGGCATAGCATTAAATAAACAAAAACCGATTTAGCCTACATTTGTAAATGTTAAGGCAATAAAATAAGAATCTTGTTTTAAACAAATGCGTTATTCTGATTCTTGAGAAAACATAGATTGGATGACGTCACTTCACTCTGACAAGAAAAATTTGAATAACAATTGAATGTCGTCATACACCTAGCGCTGACGATATTGCACGAGAGTAACGGAAATTTTATAATAAAGTGATGATAATTAGTAATGCGAATGCGAGTACCCATGACCTTATCATTTCATTTTCTCGTAAATTTCACGTTAATCAAAGATAAGCAACGAAAGTACCAGTGTTTTTACAGTAAGTTTAAACTGCAAAATAATTCTTAGAATTAATTCGGACTTTGATCATAAATAATTTATTGACTGCGTAGTTTATTTAAATAATTCAATATAAATCAATTTAATTTTTATTTTTATTTTACAATTAAAATTTTACAAAGTATTTAATTTTCTTTGTAATTTTATTTTTTAGGTATTATTAAAAGAAACTATTCGAAATTTGAACTTTGCCTTCACCTAATGCGGAACCATTCACCTCATGTATCTTATCACTGTGATCCCATCAACTTTTCCACTCTTTTCTGGATTAGTTGATATATATGTCACTACATGTGCCTTTTAAAACATTTAAACAAAAAGCATACTAGAGATGGCACGCAAAAATTTAGATGATTTTCTCGACGAGTACGGAGATCCCGGTCGTTGTCAAATTTTTTACAGTCTAATAATAATTTTCATTATGACGCAGTGGGCAATGCTTCAGGGATTTAATATCGTTATGACTTATATTCCTGAACATCATTGCAAGGTTAATTTCAGTGAATTTACTTACCCTCTGTGTTGTACATCACTAACGGCATATTAAAATGTGCTTTTGCAGAATCCGAGTTTGCATCTAGATCAATTTTCTGTAGTGAATACTAGCAAATGTACAGTTTCCAGAAGCAATTCCATAAGTAATGTAGATGAGGTTATTAGTTGCCCAAATGGGTGGGATTATACAACATTAAGAGGAGAAGTTTATCCTGCAAGTGAGGTAAGATCTTTAAAAGTACGTCAGCAGTAACTTGACACAGTTATAAAAGATAAACTTGTCCAGTATCTTGCAAAGACATTATCAATTTTTAAATACCATTTCTTTTTTTATTACTTTACACAGTTTTTATTTTTATATACTTGCAATTAATTTTTTTTAAAAATTTAAACATTCTTTTAAAAGCACTTTAAATGAAGTGTTTAAATTAGCTTTTTCTTTTGGAGATACCTTTAAAGCATCATAAATTCTTTAAGTATATCTTTAATCCTAATTTGATAAGAAATTGTTTTGTATCTTTAAAATTCGTTTAAAGTTCATCGTATGAACTTGACTTTAAACTTCAAATAACGTGTGATAGTAAAATTACGAGTTGATTTTATCATTTCAGTAGTATTTTTACTTAAATCAGTAAAATTATTTTAAAATTATGCAATATCACTAGATAAAATAAATGTGAAATAAATTTATTTTTTTTTTATTTAAAGTTTGATTTAGTCTGTGATCGCAATCACCTTTTTCGCCTTTCACTCACAATTCCGTATGTTGGAGTAATGATTGGAGGACTAGTATTCGGTTATTTATCAGACAAATATGGTCGAAAGAAAAATCTTAACTACATTTTACCAGCAATAAGCATTTTAACATTTGCTTGTGCATTATCTCCCAATTTGAACTTCTTCATCGTCATTAGATTCTTTTTAGGAATTGGAACTCAAGTATTAAAAAAAAATTAAAAAGTAAAAATATAAATTTATTTTTTTAAATAATAATAATAATTATTATATTCTTAGGGTCTTCAAACATTGTCTATCACATATATTACAGAATTGTTTCGTCGTAAAACAAGAACTATCATAAGCTACGTTTTCGGGTTTTCGGCAGCTGTTTTGTTGCCTGTACAGATGTGTATTATATATTTTCTTTTAAGTTGGAGGATACTTTTATTGATTCAAGGAATATTGCTTACATTGTGCTGCATACCAATTTGGTAATATATTACAGTACTGTTTGTTTATATATATATATAATATATATATATTTAAATTTTTGATTTTAGGTTTCTTCCTGAGTCAGTTACGTGGTTAATGAGCAAATCTAAATTAAAAGATTCAGAAAAAATTTTAAGGCTTTTTGCTAAATGGAATAATCTAACAGTTTCTCCAACAATCTCACAAGACATTGAAGAACAGATACAAGAAATGCAACACAAATATTCATCAACATCCGGTTATCAAAATACTAAGAAATTGTTTTCTAATGCAACACTAAGAAAAATCATGTTTTCATCAATGTATCTAATGTAAGTATTGATGTAATGTAAGTGAATTGATTAGATACCTGACAATACTGTTATTACAGGTTTATAAATGCGATAGTAAATAATGGTTTATCATTTTCTATATCAGCATTGAAAGGCAATGTTTACACCAATTATTTAATAAATGGTGGAATTCAACTTGTAATTATGTCTATTTTTTTATTCTTATTTACCAGGTATTATTTGATTATCTGAAAATTTCTCATTTTGCTCTTTATACATGCATCGCATTTTTCTTTTAGGTTTGGACGTGTTAAAATTTTAATTACGTTATTTTTTACAAGTGGAATATTAAGCGCCACGGGCTATAATATCTTATATTACAATCCCACTTCAAATGCATTACAAACTTTAGGAATTTATATGGCTTTCGTAAGCCGAAATTTAGCTTATGCTTGCACTTCAATGCTCTCAACATACACATCAGAGCTGTTACCAACATTTCTCCGGTAAAAATGATATTTTTAAAGACTGACTAAAAATAAATTTCTATTATTTGATATTCTTTACAGTTCTACAGGTTTAGGCATCGGATTTACAATTTATCGTTTAGGAAGTACAGTTACTCCTGAAATTCTATATAGTTTGGTAAATATTTACATTTTAATCATTATTTATCACTTGCAGTAAATAGATAATATTTTAATTTTTTAGAATCAATTTTGGGAGCCATTACCTCAAACATTATATGGTGTTTGGCAAATGATAGCAGTAGCTGTGCTTTGTTTTCTTCCTGAAACATTCAATAGATGCACGCCAAGTTCAGTAGAAGATGTAGAGTACATAATGCGTAAATCGAAGAAAATACGTTGCGATGAAGAAAGGCCATTGCTGAGAAATAATAAATTTTTAGAATCATTTGAATATTAAAAGATAATGACGGTTTTTAAGTATTAGTGATATCAGAAAAGTGTTCTTTATATCGCAGTTCCTATCTTTTCATATTACAATTTTTACTTAATTTATTTTTTTTTATTTTAATTTTAAATTATTTAATGTTTATGATTATTTTCTATGGGATGAAGTCATTTTGCATCTTGTTTGTGGTGAATTTTTGTTAAATGAATTATTTGTAGTGTAAAATTAATAATAAAATCAAGTGTATTTATTTATTTGAATTTTATGAATATCCTTATTAAATGTACATAAAATTTATACTATTGTAGTACTTTTTTCTTAATATACAAAACTAATAATACACATTAAAGTATCACTTTATCAAGTATTTTTTTTCTGAATTGTTAACATTAATCATTAAATTCTGTAGGGCATATTATTAGTTGATTGCCAAATATGGATTAATGTTTTTTAATGTAGGCTGCATAGAGATTATGCAAGCCAGAGACCTAGCTCGCGAGAGTATAACGAGAGCATTGTAATGTTTTGTTAAAGCATTTAGTCTTTCATTGCACATGCCCCCCCATTGGATTACTGTGTTATTACTATTATTATTTGTGTGTGAAAAACCTATGTATTTACATAAGATATAAAGGATCTTTATTTGTTCAACCAAATTCGTGTTTTGTAACAAATTCATTAAGCCATTCAAACATGTAAGTGATGTATTAGTATTTCACCTTACATCAGTGTGTTTTCGCAAAGCATTTTTCCCTTATAGTTATAATCTATTTTAAGAGTGATTGTAACACCTGGTTAGCGCCTAAAAAATACAATAGATGGCGCTAACGTCTTCCCATGTTATCCTATGGGAAAACAGTTTTGTAGACATTTCTCTATGA